>OMKZ01051519.1:22726-38872 GCA_900302535.1 Neoniphon sammara | reverse complement strand
ACACACACACACACACACACACACATCATAAAGTGCAGTAAATTTAAGTTATTCCCAGGTAGAATTATTTAGAGCCCTTAAATACCACCGATTCTGACAGAAGACAATATCTACACCAAAATCAATAATAATTATAAACTGAGGGATTACAAAATACTAAAAAAAATCACCCCAGGAGCTGCTGATGTATCACTGATGATTTTGAGATGTGAGATATTAACTTGACTTCATGAACAGAGTTGAACAGAGAGACCTGCATGATTTATATTTGTATAATTTCTAATAATATGGCATATCTGGCAAATGTGTTCTCAGTAAGTCAAATAAAGAATTGCATGCCTTCAGTGGTGCTGACAACAGACATTCATTCTGAACCATTATAAAGATGTATATCCATCACTCTATGGTATCTGCTGATTAGCCGTGCTCTCAAAAACGTTTCAGTGCCAGTCTTAAACAGCTATACCTCAGTGGATAAACGCATTAGCCTTCACTATACATAAAGCCAAGGGTATGCGTACACAGTGCAGTGCAGTGCAGCTGGAAGGCAGTTGGTTGTGTCATAACAGTGTGTAGTAGAAAATACGACATCATGATTAAAGAAGCTGTGCTGAACAGTGCAGCAGATCTTTGTAGTAGTTTTCTCTATAAACTCTTTCATGAATGCCACAAAACCCATATAGAAGGGCATGTACTTGAACCCATGCAGAGTGCTTTCATGATGGCCTTTAATTATTCAGGCAATGAAATAGTTATGAAGCCGATGCTTAAAGAGTTATTTCTAGTTGTGTTTTAGCAAGAGAGTATTTCTCTTTGTTGACATGTGAAAAATGTTTTTTTATAGTTTGAGAAATAATATAAACAGCACTTATTATCATATGCCATGGCCTGCAAGAATACATTGACTCTCATCCAAAACAATTTATATCATTACATGATGTGCAAGTGCTACTGAAATGTATGCATTCATAGTTTTGTAAGGTGTTTCTATAAAAGCATCAAGCAAGCAGTTATGTTAACTGTTAACATAAACATGCGGATGAATAATACATTTATTCTGGGTGAGAGGTGAGAAGCTTTTTTTTCAGCAGCTCAAAAGTCCTTTTGAAGGTCATTTCAAGGCAATAAAGTCTTGGGAAAATACTAACATTCGAAAAACTTCAGTCTGGCCTCTGTCAGTGGCGCAGCATGAAAACTGCCCTTGCCAAGGTTGTGAATGATATTCTGATGAATGCCAATGCAGGCAAGAACTCTGTGTTAGTGCTGCTTGACCTCAGTGCAGCATTTGAAGCTGCAGAAAATAGGATCCTCATTGGTAGGTTGAGTTCGCCCTGGACTGGTCACTGTGTCTTAATTATGGCTATTTATTTTTTTAGTCTTCAGTCACATGGGGCACGCTGCAGGCTCGGCTCTTGTTCTCCTTGTATGGTTCCTCTGAGTCACTTAAGTAGGCGGCATAGTATCTCTTTCCATTTCTGTGCCGATGATACTTAACTGTACCTCTCAGTCAAGCTGAATGAATTCAATAGGTACCCTCTCTGTATTCACTGCTTAGTGGATGTCAAGGACTGGATGTCAACAAATAAAATGAAGACGTATTTATAGTGAGCCTTACATTCAGGCAAAATACTAAAAAGGTTGTTCAGTTATGTCTTTTCCGTCTTAGGGACACTGTGAGAATTAGATCTATTCTGAATTTCATCAATACAGAGAATTAATCTCACCTTGACTACTGCAACACCTTGTTCATATTCCCTTAACCAAAGAGATAGAGGCTCCAATCTGTTCAAAATTCTGCAGTAAGGATGTTTTCAAAAAATTTTTTTTTTTTTACTTATTTTCTTCAAGGCTTTGAATGGCCTCTCATTATCTTCTGAACTTTTGATTCATTAGGAGCCCAATCACAGCCAGAGATCATCAGGCAGGGCTTCTGACTGTAACTCTATCAAGGCTAAAAACTAAAGGCGATTGTGTTTTTTGCTGTTAGGGCTCCTCTGCTTTGAAAAGACTCGCCTGAGGACCTCAGGCTGGCAGAGCCGCTATGAAATTTTAAATCACTTCTTCACCCCAAAGATCTGCTATATTCCTTTAAGAAACTAAATCTATGAAAATCTTCAATCTTCAACAGGATACAGCTACCTAAGCAGTTTTTGCTTTCTTGCTTAATCATCTTTATGCTATGAAGCACATAGTGAATTCAGAAGAGAGCAGAACTGTCTTTGATGTGCAGTCTTTTTTTTTTTTTTTTTTTTTTTTTTTTTTTTTTTTAAGAATACTTGATGTCAAGCCACATTCCTTCCTGGTATATTGCCACATTCTTTTCTCTGTTTATTCTGTTTATTTTCAGGGGTGCAGTTTTAGTTTATCACTTTCACACAAAGTATTTTGGGTGCTGGAGCTATCAGTGGGTCATCAGCTGGAAGAAGCGGTCGCCTGCCAACATCACCTTGCTCCATCTCAGGCTGTTCAAGAGGTGAAACAGTCAAGATGAGGAAAATTCAGTTATGAGCTCGCTGTTTGAAGCAATCAAGGCTGTGAACACTGGGTGGAAGGTAAGCAGGAATAATCACTTTAGGCAGAACCTGAGGAGAAGAAGCTGAGAGCTTCTCAAGGCTCCTATTTAAGGTTTCCATAATTCTGAGGTTGGCAGAAAATACATAGCAGAGCCCACTTTCCTGTGTTGGCATTTATGGAAAATTTGTGTGATATGACTTCATGTTGCACATATTGTCCATTAAAACATCTGATCTTTATTTGGATCAATTCAACATTTACAGAAAATATTTACATCTTTTGATTTTAATGCTAATTAGATCAATTTGATCAACCTCCTGCACTTTGATCATTTTGTAATATCAAAACCGAAATTTCATTCTAAATTAGTTTAGGAGTTCTAATATATATTTTTTCTAGTGCCATAAATGTTTATGAGAAATGAATAGAAGAAGAATATATGTGAATAGAATATATGTGAGAGAATGAGAGAAAAATTAGAAAATTCAGGCCTTTTTTTACTATTAAATGATCTTAATAGATTGTCTTTGCTGTAACAAAGAGCTAAACTTTTTTTTTTTAATTAATTAATTTATTTATTGAAAATAAATAAATTAATACACTGGTGTGCATGTCCCTCAGTTGCCATGGCTTCAATAGAATTATACACTTGTGTGAGATTACAGTATGTTAATGTTAATGCTATGCTATCTCTGTGCAATCAAAAACCCCTACATGTGCGTGTGAAATACCACTGATTATCATCTTAGCTACACTACAATCTCAGGTTGATGGAAATTCAGTGATTGCATGCATTCACGGTAGGAATAAAAATGAAAAATGTGAAAAGGACAGCCCAAAGTTGTTTGTAATCAGAGCCACACACATGTCACTGTCTCTCATTAGGAAACCAGGCTGTCTAATGGGTGGTCATTTGTCTAGAGATGCTTGATAGGACCTAATGGAGACGGGATGTTAATTAATAAACACCCGGTGGTACATGTGTGGACAATTAATAGTGCTTAATGAGGAAGAAGATGGATGAGTGTGGGGCTGGTGATAGACCTGAGTTGAACAAAGTTGGGTGTTCAGGGGAACTCCTTCATTGCCATGCTAGGAGAGACGCATAACTTAATAGAGGTGAGTAAACGGGGACAGAAAGCTTTTAATCATACAGTAGATGACAGATGCTGGTGGAGCTGGCTGAGGGCAAAGTCTTACAACGCATTACTCTTGTATGCTAATTGTATCATGACCCACTGCTGTATTTTCCCTTACAGTATGCAGGTCTGTTGTGCTTCCCTTGCTCTTCCCCTTCAGCATGACAAGATAATACAGATCAAGGGTGAGTGCATGTTGGAGTCTGCCTCTTTGATTCTCGCCCTCAGGCTGCCCAACAAACATTTTGACACTGAATAGATGTTGATATGAGGACTCATTGCACCAATGCTGAAAACCCTTGTAAATATAACACTAACCTGAAAGTCGACACAGCACTGAGAGTCATCCATCCTGGTACCTGAAATCTTTATTATGGCAGTTGAAAGTTTCCCAACATGAATTTTTGACACACATCATATGGTGAAAATGTTTTGCTCCCTTGGGTTAACATTAAACCTGTCCGCCTTCTGCACATCACCAGCTGTGAAATGCTTGAGGGGTGACTTAGGGTTTATATTAGCTTCAACCAATACAGTGTTTTTGAATACTGTGAAAAAGGGGGGGAAAAAAGTTTTGGGAGTAAGTGAGTGAGTGCAGAGGCCATTCATATTCATAGAGGAGAGCTGAGTGAAGAGCAGCATCGCTAAACTCGGGGCCGATTCCCAGCTTGGTGATTCAGCAGTGCTCTCGTCTCTATCAGATAAGATGACAGCCTAATATTGATGAGTCTTGTCCTTGCTCGTTCTCGCACTGTACAGCGTACACAGATGCAGGGCCACAGCGGTCTCAGGGGCCCCCCCTTGGCTTTACAGTGCAGCGAGAGTGACAGCCGGCCGCTCCAGGTGGATAATCCTCTGAGGAGAAGAATGGAATCGGTAATGAGAATCTGAGCAGAGAATGAGCCTTTTATTCCAAGCAAAGCATAGCAAGCACTTTTTTTTTTCAATTATTATCAAAATGCCCCTCACCCGATGAGGTGTGGGCATGGTGCCTCTGTGACCAGTTGTTGCTTGTTCTCCTCGACGCAAAACAATGGCATCCATCACGGGTTACTGAGCAGGATCTCACCGTGATCGTATTTACTCAAATTATTACTGGCAGATGCTGAGCAGGATATATTTGAATTCCACCTATTTCAAACTCTGATTTTGTCTTTGTTAAAAAAAAAGAAAGGCAATACCACTTTGAGAAATGAGGTGTGTTTCTGGTGATCAGAAGTCTGAATGATTTATTATCGCAAATCACATTTACTCTGCCCTCAGCGCTACATCTTACTAGATTTCTGCAAATCCAATTTACAGTTTGCAACAATTCTCCAATTACCTGCTTGAATCTATATCCCAATGGGAATATGCTGACTAAACATCACTTTTTCCTTATCTGTTTCAGCACTTAAACTGCGAGCTTTCCTACAGGGCACACTATCTCATAGCTGGCGGCCATGTGTAGCACAGAAACCAATATGTCTTCCAATAAGTTCCACTGCAAAGCCATTAGACCTTCACCGCTCCTTCCACAGAAGCACCTAATGGCCTCCAGCTTGGGACAGGTGCTCCACAAATTGCTTCCTCTAAATGATTAATGAGCAAAGATTTATTAGAAGGGTTGTGCGAATGTGTGGACTGTGTGCGCACGTGAGACAAGTGGCAGGAAAGTAGAAAGGCCACTAAGTCGAGCCAAGAGAGAGACTTAAGACCAGGTCCGCTGCCTGCTACATATTCAAAGCATGTGGCATAGTCCCTTGTCTTTATCATTATAACACTAGTGTATAGATTGAATAACATTAAGAGTGGGAGGCTGGGACAGATGGAACATGGTGTAATTAACTAACATTACCAGGTCATGGGCAATCCCTTAGACAAAGTCCCAGATCTCCTGCGGACTTCTATATCCATAAAAAGCAGGGCTACACTGTGGCTAAAAAAATCTGGCCAATTTTGTAACCCATTAGCCAATAATGACTAATTAAACAATATTCATAACATTCATAAACCATCCCTAAACATTTTAAGCAGGCAGTTTGTCCACTACAGTCTCAAGTTCCACTTTAGATCTCTAAACAAGAGATGTGGGTCCTTCTCAGTATGTTTTTGTATGGTCTTGAGTCCTCAGTGATTATGTCATTTCAGCTGATTCCAAAACAAAAGCATGCCAAGGTCAGAGGATGGATTGGACAGAAATGTACTCATCAGCTGTGAATACATCAGATGAGAACCTGGGCTTTGGGATTAATTGGAAGCTCTAAGAGTCATTGTGAGAATAACTCTTCACAGCATAACATATTATGGTACAGAGCCAGCTGAAGAACCCGGAAAATCTGTGTGATCTAATCACAAGATGTCAAGCATGCATATACCTGTCAACATTCAGGTTTCAAAATACAGGGTCTCTTTTGTTTGGGGGGTAGGGGGGGGGGCTAAGTAGGCTAGCCTAAGTAAATAAAGAAATAACCTGATTTATTTATATTTGATTTATCCCCTTAAATTCAATAATAATAATTCAATAATGCATTTTCCCCAGCTGCTCTTTAATTAAGCCATATCAGACTGACAGATACAGATTGACATTTCTTTATAGAATATATGCTCGGCCTAACTCCACTTAAATTTGCAGGTGTATTTCCATTTTTTTAGGTGGAACGCTGTCCTCCCTTGACCTTTTGACCACATCTAGTTAGCTGGCTTGCAGCTGCACACACGCCCCTTGCACCCATAGATTGCATCGGGTTGTGGGTTGTGGGTTGCCAGGTTGTGGTGACAAATATGTGAGTGTGTGGATTGCGTGTGTAGATTGTGTTTTATAGATAATATGGCAACTTGGGTAAAGCCCGACAAACATACAAAAATTCTGGATCCGTGTATGATGATTAAGTTTAAGGGCCGTGCAAGAGTTTCCCGGGAGAAACAATAAAATGAGGGGAGCACCAGGAAAAAAGGGGAATCTTGGCAGGTATGCATGCAGATCATATCCAACTGCGAGGAAATGTCTGTTCTCACATTGTTGAGAAGTTCACTGTACTTTTCTACATCTCCACTTGTCACCAAAACATTTTGCGAAGAACTTTCTCCACAAGGACAGAAATATTGACTGTGCATCCTTGGGTTTGATAATCACCTAATGCCTTGTGTGTTTCCTCAGCCCTCCTCCTGCAGACCTGCAAGTAAGTAGAATATATCCCATGGCCTGTAGGCTTATTTGTCACTGTCAGATCCACTGGTAGTGAGATAAGGGTGAAGTGACCTGTGAGTACTTAACATGCTATTGCAGGCGAAGAACACATGTACCCAAAGATTTTGAATGATCGACTTACACAACAAACCTCCCCTCCCATTAAGACAGAAATAAGGTGCCACGCTGAAACAAAAACATAACAGCTTGTGAAATTATTATGTACGATCAGTGTGCCTTTTTTTTTTCTTTTTCTTTTTTTTTTTTACAACTGTGTGTTTTCACAAGCTTGTGAGCAGTAAACGTTTTGGATATCAGATTCCTCCTGTGTTGTTGCAGCCATGTGCTGATTAATTGTCCACAGCATCAAAGAGGTCTATTCTTTTTAACATGCTCTCTATAGAATTGCTATATGTTTGATTCACATGTGCACTGGTTTCATATTAATTGGCATTATTCTTTCACCTTGAAGTCTGAAAAATAAAGACCCAAGATGTTTATTATAAAGCAAAGTTATAATTCAGCTTTGATTGATGCTTGCAAACACAGTGAAGTACCCTGTTTTAAATTTGATGCCAGTAAGCATTCAGCTCCTCTCATGCATTTGACCCAAGTACCTCCACAGTGAATGTCAGGCATCACTGACCCAATAAATGCATTCACTCTGTCCCAAGAAAATGTCACCCTTCCTCTGGACGCCGCTGCCTCGCAGCTCAGAGCCTGCTCACAATTTCCACCAGGAAGAAGGAATGTCGTTCCTGTTTCCAGATCTGTAAACGAGCGGGCCAACCTGAGCTGCCGCCTCATTCTGATTTACATCTTCAAATCACTTCTGAGGGCGTTAATACTTTGCATTCAGGGTGGGAAGGTGAATCGATGGAAAGCACTTTGATGGACTTTGGAGAAATGTAGCTCTGGATCATTTTTGTTTTTGCTGAATACATAATTACCTCTCGATATACCAGTTATTTCTCCTGAACTAATTGGCAGCATTAGGAAGGGCAGCGCGTAATTAGCTGAGGTCAAAAATAACACTGCAGTGTGAAATATGTACAGGCTAATGACCAAAACTAAAAGCTAAAAAAACATATATGAAGTAATATAATTATGAGGTAGGAACAGCAATGGCGGAGGCGTGGGGTGGCAGGGGGTGGCCGTGGCCACCTCACGCTGAATCCTGGCCACCCTATTGGCCACCCTGGCCTGACCCCAACCTGATGCAACCACCGCATCACAGAGCTGTCACTGGCATGCGGAACCTTTCCTGCACTGCGACGGCACTACCGGACACTTTAGGTGCACATACGTCCTGTGTACACACCCGATTTTTTTGAGGCGCGACCAGAATCACATCAATTCACCATTGAGTGCTGGCGGGGCTGTCGAAATGCGACCAAACAACAGATAATTACAGGTAAGATATAACATCAGTGGGGAGATTGGCGTTTCGACACTAGCAAGCTAACTAACTAAAAGATAGCAAAAAGCATAAGCATTGTCTAACTTCTTTATGTATCGGTGAAGTCATCCTAACTATTAAGTAAGTTACATGAAGCAACAAACGTGCTTGTCAACTATCAAGTGTCAACTATCAGCTATCAACTATCAAACTATCAACAAAAATGCAACAACATATACAACTGTTTTGTGCATTTGTACAGTAGCCCTTAAGCCGTGTATGCCTATGACTGGAATTGAATCTCAATTTGTCCTGTTAGATCCTTATGTTGGCCCATTTTGGTGGCCATTATTCATATGTGTGTGCATATAGCTACATCAAGAGATTGAGCTCATAGTGATCACTACATGCTGAGCTGAACATCTCCCGAGTCCTCTCAGCACAGTACGCAGTACAGTTGTCTGTATATTGTGCTACATTTGTATGGTGTAAGCATCTTTGTTACTTTACTTGCAGGAATAAGAAAAAAGTTAGATACACTGAATATTATTTGATCTTTTCCACCATTACCTGCATTCCAAATATTGTGGAGGTGTGTGGTTTAGGTGCCCTAAATACCCCTATATTGTCCAGTGAGATTTTGCCACCCCAAAATGCCACCCCACAGAAAATTTCCTGGCTCCGCCACTGAGGAACAGGACTGTTTCTGGGAATTGAAAAGATCTGAGTATAAGCCCAGAACATCTGGGACTTTGCTTAGACCTTTGTTTGGCGGTCCAATGGCGTCCTCCCTCTTGAGAATTTCTTTTCCATTTCAGCAGCTATAAGCACTATTTTCATTTTGGAGATGAACACTGAGAACTTAGATTAACTTAGTCTTCTGTATTAACAAATAACAAAAACAATGAGAGAGAAATGCGGTATGTATGTAAATCTTGCTGTATGTAAAAGTTTATCAGCAATGAAATGTCAAAAGTTCGTCAGTTTGACAAAGTAAATGAGATAAATCCATTATAAGTGAATTTCGCCAAAGTGCTTTAGGGAAACAACTTTATATTTGCATTGCCCATAAATAAAGAAGAATCAGTTGGATTTTTAAGCCACCTCTTAGCAAACATGCAAAACAGGTTTTCTGCTGATTTAAAGTTGCATTTTTTTTAATGGCAAAGTAAAAACTGTTTATATTAAACATCATCAGAGAAAGTTAATATTAGGATTCCATTGCATCTGGGAACTAATTATTGAAAAAAGCTTTTTATGAAAGGTCAAATTTTATCAAGTAACTGAGAGTAATCCAGGATGATATTATTGAATTTGACTAAAATGCTGCAGTGAACTTTCTTATATGCTGCCAAAACTTTACTTAACAAGACTCTGTTGGATTTCTGGACAACATGTCGTTAGACAGGTTGTTATAGCATTTCTCTTATAGTATATGATGAATATTTTCAAACTGAACTTTAGTCATATTTTCAGTTGCTATTTTACATGGGCACAAATAAGAATGTAGAGAAAAGGATTGCATCGTATTTGTTAAGTCCTTATTAGGGCTAGGGTTAGACATAAAAGAAAAAGGAAATCAAAAAGTTCAAAGTAGAGAAATTTTACCAGATAATTCACAGTCATGCTAGGACTAGTGTATTTTTTCAAGAAATAGTGCACTGAAATTATATTAGAGGTAGTTGAAGAATTTCTTTTCTCTCTCTCTCTCTCTCTCTCTCTCTCTCTCTCTCTCTCTCTCGTGTAATTTCCATAACTGATCTTTTTTTCTTTTTTTTTGTGTCTGCCACACCAGTAATTACAGTGTTTTTTCTGCCATGACTTCCTTGCTACACATTTACTCATCAGGTTTTGGAGCGTGGCTCTGTATTTGGCACCGTGAATCTCCTCCACATTTGACCAGCCTCTATAAGGATAAAGCTGTTTTCACTCAAAGATGCGTCCATACCAAACTACACTACTAGAAATGCAACAAAATACAGTATAGACAACATCTGGGGAGATGAAGGTTTCATAAGCTATGCAGTTACAACCACAGGAAGGCTTTCTGCATCTGTGTTGTGAGTTTTATTACTTCCCCCTCTTCCAGTTCAGAAAAAGTTCTGCTCAGCTATATTAAAATGCCAGATCTTTCCAGACTAAAATATATTCTGCAAAATAGGCTCGAATCATTTGAGGCTGAAATATTCAATAGTTTCAATAGTCTGTCCAGGAAGTCACCAGTTTGGCTCATAATCTTCATGTTACTACCGTCGGGTGACAACTTAGTATCTCAAAAATGTCAACCTGAGAGAGACAGCCTTGTTTTTAGCTTCACAGACATGCAGTGTTGAGCTCATTCAGTTGGCTTTGAAAAGGCCTCTTAAAACTAAAGGTTGTGGACGTTTTTCAAATCCTCAGGTGTGCATGAAATCCTTCAACTGAATTTAAAACATGAAAATCACTAAACCTGGGATTATAGTGTTTTCACCCAGCATCGACCATGTATTTCTATGTCACATGAGAGAGAAAATAAATCAATCAGGTAATAAATAAAAATAAAAACAGAGCCTGGGCATCATGAATCTATAGATTTTGGCTAGAGCTCAGACTAAATACAGCCAGAGGGTCTACCATGTTTTACTTCATAAAAAGTTGATCAACTCTTACGACCAAATAGTCACCAAGTTGTTCGACTGATTTTAAAAGACTTCATGAACAGTTGAGAACCTTAATACATTCATATGAAACTTTACTTTTTGCAGTTTCTCTTGCTGAAATCCTGACACTCCAGCCCTTATCCAGCAGCAGAAAAGACACAAAATGGTAAAAGGCCATTAGTGAAGGGGTAGTGAACGTATGAGCCAAAAATACACAAGCATCATTAGAAAAAAAAAAAAAAAAAAGCAGCCTTCAGCGAAGGGAGAAAGAGCAAAAAATATAAAGTGAAAATGAAAGCGTGAGGAGATCCAAAGAGTTTCAGCCGTAGGTGAAATTATGGAACCAAGTTGTGCTAAAAACATCAAAACATTCACTTGCCAAGCTGCTGTATGGGCTGAAAATGCCAGCCATTACCACACCGCCTTGTGCTGCAGCGCTACATGAACTGCACTGACATCCTGGCAAAAAAAAAGGCACCTTGCTGCAGGCCCTGCTGAGACACATGTCTTGGTAAAGAGTCTTGGAATCTGTAGTACACTTGATGCACCTGAGGCCAACAAAGCCTGGCTGTGAAGATCTACTCAGCACCACTCACAACACACCAAGAGAGAAGCGGGCTTGGACAAAAACTCTTTAAAAATTGAAAACTCTTGTGGTTGATTTACCTTGACCTACATGGAACCAACCTCATTTATTATGTTTTTGTTCCAGGTAATTCAAAATGTGTTCGGCTGCAATTTTGGTTCGGGTGTATACAAGCACTTCACTGGAATTCAATGATGTGTCAAGAAGTGAGGTTAAGTATCCTTCAGCTACTAAATCTGAAAACAGGCCTGCACAGGGTCAGCATGGGAGTCCAAGAGTAGTGCTGCAGACACACAGTATTTCAAAGCCTTTATTTAGGTAAGCAGCACAGACAACTCAATGGAAACTAAGAAAACAGTGCGTTCATCTTGAATGTGGCACTGACTTTATCCATATTTATCCCTGAAACAACCATGTAAATTATGCCTTGGTTAAAAGTGTTCATTATGTATTTACTAACATAAACATGATGAACAACATTAAAGTTAAAAGTTAATGTTAAATGTACATGAACAACTGCTCAAAAGCTGTTTAGTTAATGTCAGTACATGTTTAAGTAATACATGAAAAGTTTACAACTGGTATACCAAATGACATGAGTAACACATTACACTTGTTGTGACATACACACTTTAGTTATAGGACAGTTCCACTTTGTTTCAGCCCGGGTCTTATTGTCATGTTTTTTTTCCATCATGCCTAATGGTTAAGATAGTGTTTTACACGCCTGCTTTGTTGTCGAATTATTTGGAGACGGACAGTCCTTGTCATAGCTTTGTCCATTTTTCAAATTTAGTAGTGAAATCTGTTGAAATGTATATATGTATATATCTCCTTGGATAAACATAACTGGATACTGGAGCTACCTGGTCAACAAGCCATAACTACTGGTACCACGCACATGTAAATGTTTTGCATGAAATGTATGAAATGGTGATTATTGTTTATTTTATTGCTGCAACCTGGAAACTTGTAAAATCTCTCTGGATTGTGAGCCACACACCCATAAGAATGTAAACAAAAAAAAATGTGCATGTATATAAAAATGCAAACGCCATTCTAAAGCTATAAGAAGGGCTGTCTATCTCCATGTAACTCGACAATGAAGCAGGTGTGTCAAAAACTCTTATCATAACCATTAGGCATGATGGATAAAACTAGGACAATAAGATCCAGGCTGACACAAAGTGGAATCGTCTTTTAAGTTGCATTTTAACACATGAATGTAACATTAACTAGTCTTTGTTAATATTGTTATTTGTGTTTAACTCATGTTAGTGAGTGCATTGGAGTCAATGAACACTAAAGTGAGTGTTGCATGGTAAAGTGATACCATGCAATGAGCAGTTGCAGTGTTAGACCACTCATTTTTTTAAAACTTACAACAAGGTAATATATATAAAACAGCCATATTGTAAGTTCTGCTTTAATGACTGAAGTTTCCAGACACATGATGTAGTGAGAGCATGGGTTACACAAAGAAGTCTGGCCACACCAAGGTCATCAGTGATTATCGCAGTATTTGACCTACATTTTTTCAAGTAATTTTGTGGAAAGCCGTTCCTTAATGTGCTTGTTTCTGATTCAGAGAACAACAGAGATACCGAGTGTGTGTTTGAGGCCCTTTGCTCTCTGCACGGTGCGACTCCCTGCTGTGCAAACTGAACGAGGGGAGAAGTCTCCCCCAAGCCGAAGGTTCATTTTCCGAAGTGCGTGTGGATCCTTGTGGTCCGGGCATAACGGGTTAGAGAGCAATGATTAAATTTAGAAATTGGTAGGCTTACTTCGCCAGGAGCAATCACATTACCATCCTGTTCATTTAGAAAGAAATATAGCTTTGAAAGATGAAATCCAAAAGAGCACTTTTTCCCCCCATCCCTCAGCAGCCTTATGTTCAGAGTTCAGAGGTAAAAACTGTATTGCTGAGGGATGTCAGATAAAAAAGTGTTATCTCTGTGCAATATGGCTGTAATTATCTTGACCTAGTGTCCTTCTGCACAGTCAGTTCTTTGGCCCGGCGACATGGGGCCACAGTAATGGCTCCCGAATCATTTTCACCTTCACTGCAGGCATGCTGAGAATTCAAATTCTGCTCATATGAAGAAAGCCGAGGCACAGATTGGCACTCAGATTAGCTGCTTATCCTGAATGTCTTCCCTGCAACCTCCAAGGGCACCAATCAGAAAGAAAAATGATTTCCTCATCTTTTTCTCAACCCTGCCTGGAAATGTTCACTATTTTGTATTGGGAATTCAAAACCATGAGTTCTTGTAAATTGGTGAACACAGAGTAATGGAAAAGATGGAACTGTACTTAAGGGCAAGTTTGCCGGAGCTCAGTATTTATTGATTTGGACAGGAAGCTTCAGAAGAGAGGAGCTGTTGCCCAGAAGCTCCCCATGTTTGCTGATGTCAGAGTACTTCTCCCTCTAATTTCATGCCAGCACTGAGGAGTTTCAGGGCATCGTCACTGTAGTCTTGACTTTATGGCCACGGAAACACTGTACTGTTTCTGAATCATTACACAAATCCAGCACTTTGAATTTCAAACAGCTCTCAGTCAGCCAATTTATTTTACTTCATGTGTGAGTTGAAACATCCGTGAATAATGATGCAAAAGTAGCCAAGTGAATTATTGCTCAGATTTCCAGGCTAATGCTGTAATGTATACACTTAACCTCACATATTCTCCCTCCTAGAGAAAAGAGATTTTTCTCAGTTTCCCACCACTTATTTTCTATTTTTATCTTTAGTGGGTAGCTATTTTGAATGGAAGTGTGGAGTTAATTACACAACTCAGTGGCTTTGGTGTTTGCCTTATGGTTTCTTATTAGGAAATCCAGGCTGCGTGTACTGCTTACTTATGAAGCTATTTGTTTACTGGACTTAATTTGGTTTATGTAAAATTCAATCTAGCCAGGAGCTAATCAGCCAACTACCCCCCCATATTTATAACAATTTGAGCTGGTGCAAATGCCTTTACTCACGCAAAAAGTAGCTTTTTCTTACTTATTATCCAGGTGCAAACCCATTTGCCAGCAATAAACTAGAGTGCAGACTTGATGCGTTTTTCACCACATACATATGTATGGTAAGGTGTGTCCCTGTTGAGGCATAAAAAAATTAAGAGGGGGATATTAAAATTATTAAAATGAATCCCTCTACTTGATCTACTAAAGCAGGAAGAGCTAATTTCACCTCTGATTGCATATGGTATTTAGCACCCACAGAAAGCATGTTTTATTTTTAGAGGTGGGTGTTCATTTGTTTGTTTGGTCCTTTGTAATGCCTTTCAATGCACATCACTGAGTAGCATTATGGTAAGGACGCAGCCCCAGAGGGATGCTAGATGGCATAATATGCAAACTGCCTGAGCATATAAATTGCCGGTGTAGTTGTCTGCACTTGACAATGTGGCTTCTGGTCTCATATTAAGAGAGAAATAGATAGAGAGAGGGCTGACCATGAAAAGACAGTGTTTTCTATATGTATTACCTCATTTGGGATGTCAGAGCATGAGGTGAAAAATAGCTGCCATCATGCCATTCTGAGAAAAAAAAAAAAAAGGCTTATCTTGGAATCACAGGGCAGGAGGAGCCGCTGCATCCCTGATTGCCCAAACTTTTGGTGACTCTCCATCTCTTGGCCTCAAGGTCATTTCAGCAGACAGTGGCTAATACCGCAGGGACGTCACAATCACTCTTGAGCTGTCTGGGTGCTAAAGGTGATGCTGCAGCGACAGAGACAACATATCTATTTTACACCTGCAAGCAGACGAACTCGACACCACCCGAGCAGATTTCTTGGCCGTATAGAAGAATTCACAAATCCTGCTATGGAAATCAACTCACAATTCACCATTCATACCTGCAGCAGGATGCATGAGGTGATGGCAAGCAGAGACCAAGACTGTGTCTGGCTGTGAGGATAAAGAAGCATAATCCTTATCTCCCTGTCTCATAGATGGGACAGAGAGGAGCTGTCCATTCAGCACCACAGCCATGGTGAGTGCTGCTGGTTCATCTTTTTGCCTCATCCACATGCACTTACTGTATAATTGAGTGTGGTAGAACTTGTGTCTTCTTTTCCTCACAGATGATACCACTTTGCGTGGCTAGGTGCAACCCCAAGATGTAAATAGCGCCTCTAATTGCCTAACTGCAGGTGAATTGTGACCGACCTCATTTGCATGACTGTTGAGAGGAAATTCACTCACTCAACCAATGGTGCAGGTAAAATGTTTTTTTGGTGTTCTGTTTTGTTTTGTTTTGTTTGTCTTTTGCACACGCTACTGGTTTGTTTCTTAGTAAATATAGGGGTATATGATGTCTTTCACACTGTGTTCAAGCAATTATGACTGATCAAATATTTATAATCAATTGGCTGGGACCAGATCAGAAGATGATTGGAAAGGAAGATCAGTATATTGTTCTGAAAGCCTGTCGCTCTGCACTGCTCTCTCAGGCTGCCAGGTCATTAATCTACCTCTAATGGCCACATTTTCCATTGCTTTTCCTCTTCTGACTGTCAAATACCCATTAGACTCCCATCACTTACACTGTGCCACCACATCACCTCCACCGCCCATTCAAACATCCTCTGAATCTTTCTGTCACTAGCTGGCTGCAGAGACAAACATTGCCTTTGCTGAACCTTGAAATAGAAACAGAAAGGTGTGCCGGCTGCACAAAAGATCACTGG
>OMKZ01051519.1:0-20128 GCA_900302535.1 Neoniphon sammara | reverse complement strand
ACGATTCCCCCTGCTGTTATTCTTTTAGGCAACTATAACCATTTTCCCTTTTTCTTTCCGCTCTTCTCCTCCCTTATTAACAAAACTGATTTACAACATCCGGTACATGATACAAAAACACACATAGCATTAAAGCTAGCCAGTATTACAGTTTTGTATTGCAATTTTAGTCCCAGACATTCAGGCATCATTGTTTGGCATTCAGGTCCCAGTGGTTGCTAGTACTGATGTCAAACAGCTAACTAATTGCAACATCCAAACGTGGCACAAATGAACTTCTCCTCTATTTTGTTTCCACAGGAGCAGTTTTTCGCTGTTCCCATGTAATCAAATTCAAAGCGTCAGTCCATCAGCTCTGCAATTAATTTGCATCCTAGCATTTCAATGCAAATGCATTGATGCAGTGAGTGTGATTGTGTCAAACTTGCAATGTCATTTGTTTCAAAGTTTGAGGCTCCTCCACAGTTGAACATAGTAAATCCTCATGGCAGAGCACCGAGCTAGATTTCCTGCCACTAAGGGAATAATTTATTGTTCAAAACTGAGACCAGTACAATAGAATGAAACAGTGTGTGAAGTAGTGTTACAGTAAACTAGTGCTGACAGTACTGTGGAGAAGCTCCACATGTTATTGTTAATGACACCAGTCTTGATGAGTCTCAGTTCTATTATTTCTATGTCTAGGATAAACTTGCTTATGCTCACAAACTTAAACCTGTGGGCCTGTAAAGCCCTTTGAGACTGCAAACAGTGATTTGGGGCTCTAAATAAACTATTTTCATGGCGGTAGCGGTAGCTAATGCATTAAAACACAGCAATATCTTCTCTGGGAAGTGGCTGGCTTATTTTTGCAATTTTCATGACCAGTGTTATCCAGGTGATAAAAGCTACCCTGGCGTTATCTGTGCAAAGGGGGTTGGAACAGGAGTTAATGCCACTAGTGGGAGGAATGCATCATTAACAGGTGGAGTTAGGACAAACTTCAACAAAGGCCAATCAAATCAGCTGCTTTCATCCCCGTGCTATGATGCACCGGCAGATCTGACCACATCAGTTTTTTCCACATCTCTGTAGACCAGCCCCGATGGTTTCTGCACCACTGAACTCTCAAATGTGCATTTGTCTTTGTAATGAGGGTTTATGCTCTGCAGCCCTACTATAATATCCCTCTTTATGTACAGTATCTTTTGGAGAAGAATGGTGCTCAATTACTGCAGCACATGGAGAATCTAAGCCAAGGCACACTGAAGCTGTTCTGGCGGCTGGTGGTGGTCCAACACCTTACTAAGACACTTGATGTTGTTTTTTCTTTTCCTAATTTGTCACTCGTCACCTGTCACCTGTATATTTCTTGGTCTAAGACTATGGGGATAAAATACTAAAATTTCAAACTTAAGTGGTAATTCCCCAAAATGACGAAGCACTTCGCTAGTAACCATCTTGCGTTGATGCTGTACTTCTCAATCAGCTGTAACTTTTGACTGCATAAGAAGCTTCAGAAGCAACTCGCCGCATTAGTTTTTACCGGCTTTAATACTGTCATAGTCTACCTTGTCTGCCTGCCATCTGCAGTGATTGCAAAGGTAAACAACGCAAAGGGAGCTGTAGGCTGGCTGCCTGACAATGAGAAAATAAATGAACAACATATTTACCCCCCGTCTTTTCACAGCTGTCACACTCCCACGCCGAGAATTAACATAGCAGGCAAACATTTATAATAGATACCAAGTGAAAACACTTCAGCTCTACTTTGCACATTGTAGTTGATTTTCTTCTTTTACATACTCTTCCCTGAAAATACAATACATCGACTATGATTAGATCATGATAAAGTCAGATTCATTCTGGTTCTGGTGCTATGGCAAAATGTCCCAAACATTTCTGTTACATTCATCATTTTTAATGCACAAAGACAAGTAAAAGTAACAGCATTTTAACCTGGAAAATGGGGATTCATTCATGCATTCAGCCCCTTCCAAGTCTCCTTCATGTGAATGGCTCCATTTGAATTTGCCAGAACCATGCATCTTAATACACAAGACCAACAGCTGTTCTGCTCAGCCTCCAAGAAAAGGCAGGCCCATAGTCCGGATTCAATGGCAACATAGAAAAGAGCTTTATTCCCGCACAAATGAGGAGCAGAGATGATTCATTCCCATTTGAGTCCACCATCACCCAAGGCTACCCTTGCTCCATGAATGCCGCCAATCTAGCAAGCATGAATAAGTCTGACCGAATTTTACACTGAGAACTGACACAGTCAGAGAGAGGTTGAGCTGGAAAGTGATTTCTCATCTGCTCAAGGGAAGGAACTAGAGTGCTCATGTTCCACTTTATGGTATAAAACAATTACCTTAGTCTGTCATATTTTCCTTTACCTGCCTACTCTGCTCTAAACATGCAGACTGTTATTCAGTTCTGTGTGGCTTTCTACAGTAGTCCCTAGCAACATGATGTGATAAATTACTGTAGCGTTGATTGGCTGTCAACAGTTCATTATGAAGAAAATATAACTCAAGTGTTTTCAGGCTTACATGCTCTTATCATATGGAGAGGAGGTTTGATGAGACAGAACAAGGATGATGCAGGACAGGAGGAGTGATGAAAGGAGGATTTTTCATCTGGGAGACTCACGTTAAAGAGAACTGAGAAAGAAAAACACTACCGTTTGAGCTAGAAATCATATATCTGTTGTGACATCAGTAATGGAGACTTTGCATGTGGTTTGAATGTTTAGCATTGATGGTATGGATAAGGCCGGCATACATATGGGTTTGAAAATATTCAGATCCAGATTCAATAAAGGTTTGTGCATGGAAGAGCGTGTGCAGTGTCACTACAATAACCAAATCAGAAAGCCATGCAACGATGTGCAACTGGTGGAAATTGATTTAATTGTGCTGATTCAAAAATAAAGCCTCAATGTGCCCATCTTGGTCATGCAGATGTAAATTATATGTAAGTCTCATTACTTTTCTGACATCATAGTTATTTGTAAATAAAATACGGCCTCTCTGTTTATTACAGCAAATCAAGACACACCTCCAGGGAACACCGACTAGTGATGCTGTTCTCTGCCCAGATATGAGCACTGGGAGGTGGATAGAGAAACCGCAAAGGTCCGGGGAAACTTTCAGTGCGATAAGCAGCAAAATAAGCAGAGGGATAAATAACTAACTGAACAGATATCTGATAAAATAACTGTATACCTGTGCATGCAGTCAACTTATTAACAGTTGTAGCTCTATTTTAGATGCATGTTGGATTAAGCTGCTTCCTGAATGATTGGCTGCGCTCCAAAAAAAGGACCAGCGTGTGCCAGTTTTGCTAACCTGACCCAACGACACATATCATAACTAAATCATGGTGAAATTGTAAATAAATTACCATCACAAAGCTGACAGGAGAACAAAAAATATTTTTAAATTTGGCTTTGACAAAAAAAACAAACAAAAAACAATAATTTTTGATTTACTGTTTGCTCCCACAGGTACAGTTACACAATTCACGTAATAGCTATGTCCAGACCTCAGTGTTTCACATTACTGCTCTATTGTACTCAGAAAGTATTGAAATTATGAGAAAATGAAAACTAAAATTGGCAAAACTGCTCCAGTTTTCTCCATTTTCATTGTCTACAAGGTTTGATTTCACATCAAGCTTAAATATGCAAATTAAGTACTGGTGTGAGTGGTACAATTATCACTGACTGATTTTTTTTTCCTGCTATTTTACAGTGAAAAACAATCACTTACAATACAGTCCATCTACTGGTTACGGCACCATTAAAACTAGGTTTGTAATCCCTTGTGTTCTTTACAGCAAATCCAAGATGCAGAACATGGCAAGAACGGCATTCATCTGAAGCTCTGTCAACAGCTGTCGACAATCAGTCAGGGCCTTTCATTATCCTCTGACAAATATGTCTTTTCTTGGCTGAGTGACGCAGCAGTGGAAGCCAGCACACAGACCGAACTGGAGGTTGTGTGAAGACTGATGACTTTTAAAGGATCATAAAGAACCTCTGGGGGATAGCTCTGTGGAGGATTATTCAAAAGCATTTTAATTTATTGGGTAATTCTAAGGGAAGGACTCTCCTTATCAATGAAACGGCTTCAGTCTGAATGTGAGTCTTGTGACATTTAATTTGGTTCCCTCAGAGCTGCTGGTCTTAAATAACAGCAGTAGCAGAACTCTCAACCGGGTGCCATTATGAGTAATTTCATAACATACTTGGTGGACTTGGAGACTTGATGAAATCCACTGTATCTGCCCTTTTCCCAAATGTTATTGGAAACTGATTTGACAAAATCAAATAGTGCATAACAAAATTTGTCTCAGTTGTGATAATTTAAGCCTATGTTTACTTTCATGTTTACTTTTATTTTTCATCTCTGCCTGTCACATCAATTAAATGGAAAGAAACTGTATAAAAGGCCAGTTTTTTGGTTGTGTAGCACCCCCTGCCAGCTGTTTGTGTCCAGCATTTATATTAGCTTCACTGACCATAAAATCACCTCGTAGATCTGCCTGCCCTGTGCTCATTGGCTCAGCTGATGCCTGTCGCCCACCCTTTGCAGGCCAGGATCACGCTTTGTTACTTAGAAAATGTAACATATATAATATCGACAACTTCGCAAAAATGAGATTGCTTTGAATACCCGACGAAATAACTTTGTATTCCGTGAAAAGCATTAGAGTGGTCAGTTGTTGTACTGTTTTGCAGTAATGTATTGCAGCAACAGTACTGAGCGAATGAGCGAGGACCGACTGAATCAGACTCGAGTTGAAACATAGGGCAGGTTAAACTGAATGGCCCCTCGAACAACAGATCATTGACATTTCTGTAACATCGTATTGGGCTTACAGAGCCTAACTGCATGCAAGTGGAATGCTGAATCATTGCATTAAAATAAATATTTTATCTTTATTAATATAAACTTATACATAATGACTGCTATAATGCATTTTGTGGGGCAGGCAGCACTAGCTGTTGCACATGCATGTACTATGCCGGAGTGTCACGGAGAAAACTGACGCCATATTTTGCAAAAAGTATCAAAGCTCATAAGGTTCAAAAGGTTTGATACATTTACATGTATCAACTCGAAGGAACTGATTCTGTGAAAAGAATCGGTCCTCCCATCACTAACCCGGAAACTGTAGCAAAATGCTGCACACCTTTTTCAGATTGAACGTGCCCCAGGACATCCTGCTGTTCTTTCTCGTTGAGGAAGGAAGGCATTATTATCAATCCCACCAGAGTTCTGGGCAAAATACGCCCACAAGTGCTGTGATTGGTCACAAAAATTGTTTGCCTGTTGTCCATTCCATTGAACAGGCTTGATATAAGCCTTCAACCAACCATTACCCTAAGCTTAACCAAGAGGGCGTATCTTGCCCAGAACTCTGGTGGGATTCATAATTTTACAGAAGGAAAGGGGTTAGGGGTGACCCTTCCATGTTGCTAAAACACTGATTTCTCCCAGACAGCATGCAGGGCACTAAGGGTTCATTTTGCCTGCATCTTATTGCATATGCCATCTGTGACTCATAAACTTTCAAACAACATGTGTAAGTGGTCTGTATCTGGTTCGAAAAGATTCCATCATGTGATTTTTTTAAATTTTTTTTTTGCTGTTCACAAATGAGAAAAAATATCTGAATGGTGTCAAAAATGGAGGAGAAGCAGAGAGGAGCAGAGCTGATTTTTTCAATAGGTTCTTGCTGGGAGATGACAGAAACTGTGTTTACATGCACAGTAAAATACAGTAAAGAACAGTATCCTTATATCAGGGTAACGAGAAACCTGGATATGGTACCTGGATTACGCCAGAAGCTAATCCAGTCATGTAAACACTATATCTTGGATATTGTTTTTCACATTTACAAGCTCTATTTTGTACAGATTTATAGGCAGAATTGGGCCAAAACATTAAAACATGCAAATCAAGCAAAAGCTATAGGTCACCTCATTACTGCAGCAACAAAGACAGAGAACTTTGTCGCCCTATAATGAAAGACATTAATATTTTTTGTGCTTTGGATGGCAGCCGACATTGGAATAGTGGTTTATTTAAGGTAATAGTAGGTGGTTATAGCTTACTCAAGTGACAGGAGAGAATAGGTGGGCAGGCAGAGAATTTACATTTATTGTGGAACACATGGATATGAGATACACGAAAGCAGGATATTAAAATACATGTAAACAGCTTATCCCATATAAGACCTGGATAAGCTTTAAACGTATGTAAACACAGTCAAGCCAAGCCAGCCTGCTGCCCCTGAAAAGCAAAAGCATTTAGTCTTAGTATCCAAGAGTATAATAAAAGAAAGAAAAAAAAAACAGTTCTGGAAAGTGCTCAGTAAAGTTGATATTTATCAATAGGGATTTCCACTACTGATTAATACTGGGATGTTGGGTTTTCCACCTGGAAATATTCTGCTTTCACTCAGGAGTGGAGTTGGGAATTCTGTGAATTTAAAAATATCTGTGCATCTACACAGAGTACTATTAGAATTATTTCATCTATTAAAAAAAAAGACTTAGTGAATAGGAATTATCCAGTCACCACAGGACTAAAGCTCCTTCTAAAGATGAATCAATACAGATACACACACATGGGCTACAGGTTTTTCTCCTGAGCAACCTTTTCTGCAGCACTGTGGTGCATCAACTGAAGTTTTCATGAATAGATAACCAGTGTGAGACGGCGGGATTTTCACATCACTTTAGAGCTGTTTATCAGTGAAAGTGAGAATGTCCAGCTGGCATTTTTGCGCTGCTGGTGATTTGCCCTCTGGTCCAGCAAATGTCTTTACTGTTGTTCAGTTGATTCAGAAGCATTCAGAGCCATGGCACATTAGCTCTGTCCTCAACCTCCTGTCTGTTTTCGCCGTGCCCTCGGTGCTAACCTGCCTTGACATTTGCTGCGCACTTGTACAAAATGTCTCAGCTTTCCACTTGTGGAGCCTGCTTTGCACATTACATAACTGCAGAAATTAACATTTCTTATAAGCAACACAAAAGATCTATGAAGAATAACAGCTTCCAACTGATGGTCAATATAAACATTAAGATATTTTGTATTATTTATATCAAGATAAAGGAAATTTTTGACCACAGAATTGGGCATGGTGGGGAAACACTTTTTGTATGAACCATTATCTTTAATTGGAAGCATGTAATTTCAGCCTGTTTCCATAGCGTTGTCTCCCAGTGTGGTGGCGTGGGTGGTCTAAATTAAGCGTGATTGCATGTTGGTAACTCATAATAACTTATTTTTTGTGTGACTTAAAACATGCTGAACTATAATATTACCATAGCTGAGTAGGTGTTCAACAATGGTAAAGTGGACCAGCCTAGAAGGTTTGCTTTGATAGGCTTTTGGACTGTGCAAACGCCCGATCACAGTTACAGCTGTGCACTGATTTTTTCATGGTGAGCACATTAAGATTCATAGTCAATGGTGATATACGTACCGTATATCTTCAATATTTTTAAATGGTACTAAGCTGCACCATTTAACTGCAGAGACATGAGCTGGCTCTGCACATACGGTACATAGTATTTACTGCTTTGCTTCCAATGATTTTTTTCCTCTAGGAAAAGTGGGAGATGGTTTTAATCCCAGGGGTGAAAATACAGGATATTGTGGGGGAAAATTAAACAGACAAAAATCACAGTAAAGGTACGCTGAGTGAAAAAAAAAAGAAGAAGAAGAAAAAAGGACAGTGCTCAAAACTGGCAAACTGCTGCGTAAGAATTTGGATGATCATTTGGAGGCATTTTATGAATAATAACAAACCTCCACTGTACACAGACCTCAGCTGGTGAAATGAGAAAAAAAGGGGCGGAGATCAGTTAATTGACTCAGCCAAGCTATTAGACCTATTAAGTTCCTGACAGATAAAAGGTTTGTTTGACCTTACACTCAAAAGGTTAAATTTAATTGACTTGTTCATGGCAACAGTTTGGGAAATAGGCTGGAGCCAGTAGTCTTCACAAAGGTGAATTAAATTAGCAGTTTCATAATTTTACAAGTTTATTAAGTAGACAGTCAATCATTCAGGAAGCAGCAAATCAATTAGGAGGCAGCAGCTACTGTTATTTTACAGGATTCACAAAATAAAAAAGAATTCTCTGTCAATTTGTTGTTTTTATGGTTAAATGATGAGCCATAACATCAATAATAAACGTGTTTGACCCCAAAGTGCCTTTGCAGATGAACATGGTGGCTCTTAGCTCTTTCCTCTCTGTTCCAGAGTTCAGTGGCTCCTCCTTTCTCATTAATGTCTGATATTCCACCTGTCAATCAAACCTTAAATTGAAGATGGTGGGACACAATTCTGCTCTTGTGATATGAAGCTAAATGTATCTAAAGTGCCCAAAAAAATCTTTCACATTTGGTGGGTGAATGGCAGTGACCTTATTACGGTAGAGACAAGTGAGACCCCCTTCAGAATGAGAACGTCCATCACGGGTCTGATTAGTGAAGGGCAGATGACAGTTTTGAGGGAAAGGTCACTTTGGAGTTTGAACTTGAGGTTGTATGATTTATTTTGTTTAAGTTACAGGAAGTGTCAACCTTAGCAGTTTTATTCGTTTTACTTAACTCCTCTTGGCTGTATATTATTGGGAAATGTTTAAGAGTTAAGAGTTTGGTGCATATTGTTATTAATGCCAAACCATATATGTTGCAGTATGTTTAAAATTCCCTGCCATTTATGAAGCTCATCCCCATCCCTGTACTCACTGCTTTAAAAGTATTTTGTTGCCTGATTGGCTTTTGACCTATGCAGTAGTATACACATTTTTCCTTTTGTACTGTTTTCAATTATGTGGCCTTGTATCACCTTATACAATAACAAAGCATCCACAGAAACAGAAGAATGCTGACGTTAAAATTTAAATTGAATGTTGAAGATCTGGGGACATGGCTGACATGGATGAACCTCTGTTTAGTTGTTAAGCAGAGCCTGAGTTGGAGTTGTTACTGCAAACTAAAAATAAACTAGAAGAGGTCACTCAGTGTGGTGCAGACCTCCTCCAGGTGTGTGTGGGGACACAGTGTCTATATAAAGTAGATAGTTGTTGTTGCATTGTGTCACAGCTGGTTGTAGAGAGGGTGAGAGGGGTTTTCCATGATGGCTTTGATCTTGTCCCTCGTCCAAAGACCAGAGAAGATTAGGAAAATTAGTCCGCTGACGTATGAAACAGCGACGGCTGTTTTACACTTCATGTTTCACAGTGGTGAAGCATCAGGCTGTTGAACCTGTTTTAACCCCCGCTTGTTGACAGATCCCATCAGCCTCTGACACTTTTTACAGTGTTGTTCTCCCGTGTGTCTGCTCTGTGTTCTGCTGACTTTCTTTGTCAGCTGTGTGTTTTATAAAATCACCCAGAAAGGGAGATCAGGGTGATCACGGACACAAAATAATAATAATAAAAAAAACCTATCGACTGATAGGCCCAATAGTATGCTGAAAGAGAGAGAGCAAGCTAGACAATGAATGGAGTGAGGGAGCAGAAGTAGTGAGAACAATTTTTTTCAAAGTATTTGAATCACTTCAACCACAAGAGGTTCTTCATCATACAGTCGTGACTGGGCACAAAAAAATTTAGGCTAATCAACCCAGCAAAGTCAGCCACAGACAAACTCATCATCCCCTGGAGAAAATAACAAATAAATGAATAAATGAATAACTATTTATTTATTTATTTAATTCATGTAGTTATTTATTTTGTTTTCATTCAAAGGATTGATCATCTGTTTTAGTTTCAGCCGCAGGTGTTGGTGACTCTAGAGCCAATGCAATCCATTCATAACTTATGGTAGCACTTCTAATGCATAATTACCAGTCTGAAAATTAGTTTTTTCTGTAAATTATTTTGCATTTAATTGACTTTTTAAGATACAGCAGTGTTCATCTGACAGCAATGCTACACCATAATATTCTTAATGCTGTGCTCTGCATGATAATATCAAGTGACCTTCTGGCTCCAAATAATTTGTGTAATGATCATTCTTCCCTGCAGGACTCATTATTAGTACACTGGAAATTACAGCACTAATGTTGGGTTTAGAACATGCGGATTTAGTCTTTCAGTATGTGGTTTGGAAATATTGTGAAATCCAAAGTGGCATTGTTTTTCTGTAATAGCTCTGAATGTACAGTGTAGCCTAATTAACCTTGAAATACAGTTACAGCAAAATAGTCTTGTCAAAACACCTGTAAGGCTTGAAGAACCACTTAAAATTTGCAGTTGGAGCAAAGAGTCTTCAAAAAGGACTAATAGCTGTTTTCAAAAATTGGGAAAAAAAAAGTGCCTTAGAAAAAACACTCATCTAAACAAATTACAATCTTTGACTGCGTGTTATCTGTTATGTTCCTTTATTTGTACAGCTGAAACTCCTCTGATGACATGCTAATCAATGCAGGTTTCTATCATGAACCCTTGTTAAATTAGAATAATCGTTTTCTCACATATTTTCCTCAACTTGTTTTCCCTGCTCAGCCTCTCGCTGTGTCTGTTCTCTGCTCATCTCTGACCTGTGGAGATCTCAGAGATGAGCTGAGTCTCTCGCTCCAAAGAAACGTCAGCATCAGTAAAGCAGGTAGGGAGTGCCAGGGGGCAGAGACTGATGAGAGAAACAAGCCCAAAGCATGTGGGATGAAAGAAAATGGGGCTTAATGAGCAGGTAGCTGCCTTTGCTGCAAATCCTTTGCTCACACGAGTTCTGTTTTTTTTTTTGTTTGTGTATCCCAAACCTTGCTGCCACACCAAAACGAAGCTTGGGAATGACTTTTGAGTCTTGTACTGTAATCAAAGGAAAATGTAGTGTTGTCTGGCAGTGTTTGGTCACAAAACATTTTTATGTACTGGTGGTTGCATTAGAAACTGTTTCAACATTTGGAAGGCTTATCCTTAAAACTTAGCTCACATTTGCATGAAGCTAATTGCCAAAATCAAAAATGGAAGGACAACGTCTATTTCAAATCACTGTAAGTTGTTGCACTGGAACAAAAACAAAACCACTGCATATGGCACAAAATTATCTTTTCAAATTAACATTGCCTCCTAATTATATTTTTCCTACAGTAAGTTCAGCCCTGGATAGCAAACCTATCCCATTTCCCTACAGTTCTGCATGGCTTCTCTTTGTTTTTTCCTATTTGAAATGATGTTCAACTCCAGCCATATGTCACCCTAATTTGTTGGAAAACAAGAGTGGAGGCTATAAATGACTGGAAACAGAGGCAGAAGGTAAAATGAATGGGTCCTGTAATTATGCCTGGAGATTCCAGCAGGCTTGGAGATAATTGCATAATTAATCCTCCATCTCTGTCAAGATCTCGAGAGCGAGCTCTATTCCTGACTATCTGTCAGAGCCTCACACATCTAATTCAAAAAAGCAAAAAGCCTTGGGAGTTCTGCACCTTGACACGTCTGTATTGATTGTTATTTCCACAGGTTGAAGATGGTGTTGTTGTTCGCAGCGGTCCAGATGCTGCAGAGCCATCACTGTATGTGTGCATCTGTGCTCTGCACCAGCTAATGCAATAAATGTGTACAAAAATAAACATGTCATCTTGCATATCATATAAACATATTAGTTTTTCCTTGTGTGTTCCAGATGCTTCTGTTCCTCTTTTCCCCATGAGCCTATGAACCAACTATCAGCTCTGCTGGAAATGGCCTTTTAATTGTTCTTAAAGTCAGAACAAAAAAACATCTTTTATCTACTGGAAAAAAAGTCCTGGAAGACCTGAAGGTAGAGGACAATGTTGACATTTTGAAAAGCAAACTTAGTTTTGCTTTTAATTGTTATTATTATTATTATTGTTATTATTATTATCCAAAATTGTATTTATTTTTTATTTCTTTAACTCTGAGGTCTTTCCTCTTATTTTACTTTGTACTTTCTTCTGTCTATTACTTAATGCTTTTATCACAATTTTATTATCCTATTATGTAATCTTAAGCTTTTTAATGTTTCATTGCCTTCTGCTCTTTATGTTGTTTTGGATGGTTATCTTGCTTTTATCTTGTTTCTTTTTTATCTGTTTTTAATCTTGCCTCTAGTGTGTCCTCAGTTTTACTGTGTGAAGTGCTTTCTGTTAAATTTATTTGTACAAAAAAAAAAAGATGTACAAATAAAATCTGGTTAATTGATTGATTGATTGATTGATTGATTGATTGAATGATTGATGAGGGCAGCATGGATAGACAGGCATACAAAGCTTTCTTGGCTGTGAAAAAAATAAGGAACGACACCTGTTTTCTCTGTTTGATAATACCAGAAGATGTATTTTGGTATTTAATGCATCACCACGCTAAGACTTTATTTCTCTTAAATTGCATCATCCTCTAACTACAGTACACTTTTAAGTTTTGTATTGAGGATGCTTCATGGGTCCATGTTGGTTTTAAAGTTTTGCACTGAGGTTACTCTTGTTGATCTGTGCTGAGAGTTGGATAGAAAGTTCTGTGCAGAAGAAAATTCCTTCGTATTGAATAGTATAAATCATTTGATGCCAGGGCCATTGAAAAGCAGCGGCTTAAGAGGATTTTATTTACTGAAATGGCAGACACTCTTGTGAATGAGGACATAATCTCATGGGTGTAAGTGATTCAGTGACCTATGTTAGATTCTCTCTAGAAGCTAAATGGCACAGATATAGGAACAGAGAAAGACCAGGGACAAAAAAAGTAAATTTTAGGCTGCTGGATCACAAGAGAAGATGACAATCTATTTCTGGGCTGTGCAGAGATTTTGAAGTAAACCATGGTTTGATTTTCTATTCCAGTTTCAGCTTCCTATTGCAGAAATCTCCCGACAGGTGTCTCTTTCACTGTGACCTTGATGAAAACAATGGCGACAGTGACAGAGATGACACGCATGTACCCACACTGGTTTTGGAAGAAGACCCCATACAGACCCCATACGTTCATACATCTTTAATCTGTGTGTTTTGTTTAATTTCCATTTGTTATAGGCCTGGTTGGCCCGTCCTGGTTGGCTGATCCCTCTCTGCATTGTCCACAAGGTTTCAACAAGGTTTCTTTCCCTCCTAATGAGGTTTTCCTCGCAGATTTTCTTTGTTCTCACTGAAGGTCCAAGGTGAGTGGATGTAATTTTTCATCGGTCTTTTACTTTGTTAAAATGTAGGCGTGTGAAGCCACATGAGACTGTAACAATTAACTTTGACTTGACTTGGTTCATTCCCTCTGCCTGTGATGTGCACGGGTAGCTTGAAATTTGCTGCTAAGAAAAGGTGCTGCACAATGCACATGAAACAATACAAGTAGTAGGGCCAATGCCTGAGGTGGTGAAGAGCTAATAAACAAACCGCATAACTCATGGGACTTTGCACATATATGGCTAATCCTAATTTGCAAAATTTGAAAAGGTGGGAAAGAAACAGAAATATTTTACTATTTTGATACTTCAAAACGTGATAAATTTCATAATTTAGGTAAAAATAAAGCCATAGCCAGATTTTTCTGCATCTACTGCTCATTTCTAACAAACAAACAAAAAAATACCAGAAGTAAATACCGGAACAGACTAGAAAGACAGATTCATAGATACACAGATATAGATGTATAGATGATGTCTGTTTGCAATAACTGTCTTTGTGCTATTTTACTATATAGTCATTGTCAGTGATTACCCATTCATGATCCATAGCCTTGCTCTAAATGTCCATCAGTGCCATACTGACATGATGCTAACTGAGTGAAATGCTCTCTGTAGTCTGATGTCGGCACGTGTCTCTGAGTCCCAGTGTGAGCTGTTAGCTGGGCTCCTCCTCCTGACCAGCTGCACTGATGGATGTCCAGGGGCCACTGAGACTATCTGCCCTTCCTTATACCTTCAGCTCAAAGTCATTCAGGCCATCTGAAGTCGAAACAAACGGGGAGCATGTGTTGCGCTTCAAATTAACTGAGTCTTTAATAAGGTCATGCTACACTGGATCAAGAAGTGGCCACTGAGTAATCAGAAGAAAAATGCAAACTTTTTTTTGGAGACCCTAGTCTCCCAACAACATGTTGAAGAGACTTTGATTCAGTGACATGCAAATGAAAGTTGAGATATCTCTGGTTGTCCATAGCTGCTACCTGGCAAATTCAGGACCTAAATATTTGCTTGATACAGTTCCAAACAGTTTTTTTGAAGCTGTTTTTGTGTGAATTTTTACCATGGCAATCTTGTGTGTGTCATTTAACCTGTCATATAAACCTACCTGGCCATGTGCCATCTGTTTAATGCTTGCTGGGCTACATTTGAATTCAACATAACCTTCAAGACACCAACTAAATGCTCATTCCGTTGGAACTGCAGTTTTCTGAGATTGAAAGGCATCATTCTTTTTGGACGAGGCTTTGAAACATCCAAGGTGATCACATTCACTTCCAGGCAGCAGTTCATTCCTTCAGTGCATGACATTGTGATTGACATTAGAGACAGACATCTGAACTGCTATGTTAGCTTTTGTCTTCCTTTTTAAGAACCTGTTGTAACATGAGCAAATAGAATCTATTTAGCGCGGGTCAATTGAGCACTTCTGAGGAGAACCAAATGTTGACGTGACATTATGCACTTGAATCCTGTTTAAGAATGGGTCGATTGAGATTTTATTCTTCATAAATTAAAGTAACTCAGTGATGGAAACACTTCACTCACTCAGAGTTCACAAGACACACACACACACACACACACACACACACACACACACACACATACACACTGCAAGCTGCAGTCTTGGTGTCATAAGGGGGCAAAAGAGAGCAAAAGACAGAAATGCAAATCAGAGTTTTGTTTTTTTTTACCCTCAGTTTAAAATGGATTTAGGAAATTAAAGGTAGTTTAATAATTTTACTTTTACTGTGCAATTTTGTCAGTCAAGACCTTTGCTTTTTCATTCAGAGTGAGTGAGGAAAGAAAAGAAAGAAAGTTACAAGCAAACTATTAACTGTGCTGCTGGTATGCGTTATAAGTGTAACTGATTATGAATCCACAGAATTAGCGTTCGGAATATTTTAAATAAACATTGGATGATTAAAATTGCAGCTGGCTCTCTGTGGTTTCCTCACTGGCAGCAGCACTGGTTGAAATCCTCGGCATATGTTTGTCAGTCGCCTAAATATCACTGGCAACATTTTTTGTCCCATCTTTCTTCCTCCCAGCAAACCATATCGGCAAAAAAATAAAAATGACTGATCAAAGCCATCATTAACATCTTGTCTTGTGGTATATGTTTTATGGCACTGTAATTTAGATGTCTGTGCTCTATGTGTTACCAGCTACATGATTTGCTCTGTGCTGTGATTGCTGGATTGCTTGGTGTATGGCTCTTTATGCTGCTTTTATATGCTTTCATGTGCTTGTTGCTTGTTGCCTGTTATTTCTCTCACTGTTTTATTCATCTGTGCTTATATGTTTCTGTATGTTCCTTTATGATTTTGTAAACTATCATCCTGCCCAGGAAGCACAGATAAAAATGAAAACATAAGCATTATAATATCAGGGTGTCAACCTGCAAGAAAATGTATAGCGAGCATAGCAATTTGCCTCTCTTTGCAGTGGACTGCATTCTGGATTTGACTCAACAGCAGCTTCACTAGGCTGACACCTGATGCCATTCCTTCATTCATCTCAGCAAAGCACCTACAGTGTCTGCATGAAACCACTGCTTTTCTTTCAGTTTTCATGCTGACACGTCGGTATCATACATTCATACATTCCAATACATCTGACGCTGTTTACAATTTGCATGCGTGGTCACTTGATGTGTGTTTGGCTGTCAACTTGTCAAGCAAAGCTATGTTTTGCCCAGAAATGATACACACACAGTTATCAAGACTGACCCTAGCTGTAGTGAAAATGATAGAGGTACAAGAGTTACAAACTGACATAAAGTACCTAACATAGGTTTTAAAAGCCATATTTTTGTATGTACATGGCCTGACAGGATGCTGTTTTTCAGGATCTACCAGTCCTCTATGCCAGTGCTCACATCTTCCATTTTCTTTTGCATAACTTATGCAAACGCAGCCCAAAGGCCCTGATTCTTCCCTCTGCAGCAAGGGCAATCCCTTGTTGACCAGCTCTCTAAGCACTTTGCAAAAGTCCCCAAAGGCTACAGTCCAGCTTCCAGTGAGCATTTCAGAGTATAAGACAGAGCTTAGTTCAACCAAAGCTGCTGACCTCAGCTCCCTACCCTTCCCCATTAGCAGCCCAGATATCTCTTTGCATTTCCCATGCAGGAGTTAGCTCGAGGGTTGGTGCATAAATTTAGCAATGGTGGATGTTTATTCTAATTAGATTTATGGGTAGGAAATGTTTGGGGACGCAAGGCAGCACTGTTTTATTATTAAGCTTGGAATCAGGTCAGATGAAATGAGCAGCATCAAAATGCTCTTTGATATTTATGAGTTCTGAAAGCGACACAAGGTGCTCAGCTATAAAACTGAGGTGTACATTTTCGGGACAAAGAAAAAAAAAACTCTGGCGTTTGCAAAAATCCCAAAAGACAGCTTATTGTACGGCTCCCGCACATTTTACCCAATTTTTTTTACGAGTGAACATTTAACACCAGAGTGCACTATGTCATCTATTCTAAATGCCTTGTAAAACCTCACCTTAACCCTTCACATGAAGAGTCTTTACTCATTTGATATCTTTATAGATGCATAGTATAAGTGCTGTACAAGCTTTCAACAGTTTCAACAAGTCTTTGTCTTATCTGCGCTGTGTCCGGTAATAAATCCTCGCAGAGATCAGACACCTCGATAGCCAGTAAACTCAGCAGAAATGCCTTTCATGCTCTATTGGCTCTGGCGATACTGCAGTGAAAGCAGAGAGAGATATATGGATGGACCTCTATCAGTACCGCCAGGCATTCCACTGTATCATGTGTTTTGTCTGTCATAACCCTGTGACATCGATTGCAATTAAAAATAAAGTTTTGCGGTTCAATAGTCTTATGATTTGAGTTTAGATTGAAGAAATGAGTTGGGAGGATATGAAGCAGCATGGGCTCATCCATCATGTTATTCACAATGAAACGGCTCATCTGTGTATTTTAGGCAGCGCCATGCCAGCAATCAATCATCGACATCAGTCAAACTTCAAAAGCAGAAAAAGGGCACGTCTCTCTGTATATTATAAACTAAATCATTAATAATATTAATTAGCATTCTCAAATTACAGTATGCTCTCTGCTGTTGTAATTATCAAAACTAATCATAGTTCAGGAGGGACTGGATGGTCAATTATCATAAATATTTGGCTTCAATTTAACTCATGACTCATTTTCTTAATAACACATTGTAACACAGTGAGGCCAAACTAAGCAGCATATACGTGTCAGAGTGATGTGAACTGTGTGGTTCTTTTGCCTGCAGTTTTGTTCACTGCAGTAGAATGAAATAAAACTACAACAGAGTCCCACCTGGCTGCTGTGAGGCTCAGTGGAGTCGGCTAATTGAATAAGCCAAGCACTCCAATTGAGTCTTCCACTGTGACCTCGTGCAGTCCACGGTACATCCATTTAGTTTCCATCTGCTCTGAATTAAGGACATGAACATTCTCATTTCAGTCCCTGCTGCTCCAAGCAAAACAACCACTGTTGATCAGAATCACATAAGTGGTGCCAACTGCCTACGTGAGATGGGAACAGCTGCCTGGGACTGGCACACACAAAAAAAAACAAAAAAAAAAACTATATCATTATCCAGACACCACGTGGTGGAATCAAACCACTTTGCTGATTTTTTTTTGATAGCAGTGCAATTTTAGGAATGATTTTCAGCACTTGTGTTGCCATTATGTCTGGTACAGTCTCAATGATAAAAAAATCAAGCAATGTCAAAAGATATGTTCACTCATATTTGCATTAGAGTTCAAAGTTCAAGTTTTCATTTATATAGCATTTTAAAAGCAAACACATTTTGCAAGTGCTTCACAAAGACAGAAAGGACGATCAGCGTGAGGATATCAAAATTATATATGCACATATATTTATATATATGTGTGTGTGTGTGTGTGTGTGTGTGTGTGTGTGTGTGTGTGTATAACAGATGTGGAAATAAAGCAAGATTAAAGATTTAAAAAAAAAGATCTTAGACAATTAAAACCCATAAGAATAAAATAATTAAGGGTCTTAAGGTAGAGTTGCCAAGCATCAAATGTTTGTAAAAATCTGGCTCCTATCCAGTTTTAGGTCTTTGCCTGTTCTCAAACTTCCTCTCTGCTGGCCGCCATACACTCCTCTTTGACCGTGACCCACAGTAACTCAAAGCAAAACAATGCCTCTGTGTCTGACAGCCTCCCGACTGGCTGCTTGTTACTCTGCTCCATACAAAGTGGTCATGTCCAAACTAATGTGTCTCTGCTGTCTGGGTGGTAAACATAACTTCTGGTGACACATACCAGATGTGAGGCTACCAAATAGAAAATAAATAAATAAATAAATAAGACACAAACAAAATAGACCCATTGTGTAAGTGAGCGAACAACTTTCAAATTAAAAGTCTGACTCTGCTTTTGTCTCAGCCTGAATGTCTCACACAGTAACTGATTCTACAGACAAAACATGGTAGTATAAAGTAATGTCTTTGGTAAGCTAACATACAGTATTTCTATGAAAAGCTTATTTGGTATTATTTTGATTATGTTGGCTTGTAAAAAATATCCTGGAATGTACAAATATTTTAGTTTAATAAACTTTAGTGAAATGAGCCAAAAACAAGTAACTTTGTCCATCACCTTTCACCAGGATGACTGTGCCAAGTATGCCAGGTCACCCAGAGGTGACACACTGACCATGGCAACCATAAAGCCTTTGTGATGCAGGTGATCATATCTCAATCCAAGTGAGGCTGTGGCATTCCTGACTGAAATATTTGATTTAATATTTGTCTTTAATACTTGGAGCCTAGTAGCTGCATTAGCATACGGTATAAATTATGAATGACCACAGAGCTCTGTATGAAAGCATGTGTTATTCATGCGCTTTATTCTGAAAAAGCAGACTGTTCAGCATGCCAGTCATGAGCAGCCAAGTTCCTGATTGTCTTAGAGTCTCACCATTATCTTGCAGACCATCTATACATTTTGTTAAACATTTCCTGGATATCTTTGTTGGTTCCAGTGCATGCAAAAACAAGCAACTATGACTGATGTGCAGAGCAAATGAGTCTTTTCCCTTGTGTTGCTATTAAGGATTGAGAGATATGAATATCTTTAAAATAATAAACAACTATGAGATTGTAGCATACCATGTCCAATTTACTCATTTTACTCCTGCATTCAATTCACACTAATCCTAAAAAATTATGAAGCTAGAGTTAAAAACAGTTGATTTTGTTAATGCATGATCCAGCGCTCTTTGACACCAAATACATAAGTCTACTGCCCTTGAAAATAAGGTTCAAATCCCTGCAGACCTACAAGTACAAGCACAAGTTCCAGACCCAGCAATTTAGTTTATTAGTTGCATCCTGCTGAGCACACTTAAGGCTGCTAGCCCAATTAGGCACATTTGCAACTGCTCCCTGCCTTATTATTGGGTCATTGAAGTAATTTTTCTCTGTTTATGCAAACAAACAAGGACATGGTAATTCTAAAACTATACTTAAGCTCTACAAATTACTTTCACTTAATGAGACGAGGGGGTAGAGGGAGGGGTGTCCTCCCAAGGACAAAGTGCGCTAACTTTGCACCTGAAGCCAACATTCAAACAGCCAAGAGTTATTCTGAGGAGTCTGCAATTACCTACGCCTGCTGGAATATTCACTTATTTTAAGAGTTCAGCTTTTCATTTATTTTACTGGATATACAGAGAGACAAAATGGTTGGGTGCCTGGTATAAACAGTGCCTTCCCCCCCGGCTTGTCTTGGCAATTAAGCTAAAAGGCACTTGGGAAATTTGTATCTGCCATATGAATGGATTCTTTCAGGTTGGCTTTGATATTGAGAGTGTTCAAATAAATTTGAGTACTCATGTGAAAGTCCTGATGATGTTTGAACGGCAAATGAAGCCGCCGCCTGACACAATATAGAGTGAGCGGCGGTGCAGAGAATGAACTCTATATAAGCTTTATTTCCATGTGCCG
>OMKZ01051517.1:13601-27055 GCA_900302535.1 Neoniphon sammara | reverse complement strand
TCCCATATGGAACAGGTGGTTTGTCCCCTGTTAAACTAATGCATATGAGAACATCTGCCAAGTAGTCGAGGAACACGCTAACCCCTCCAGGTCTAGGAAACAGACGTTGGAATACACAATATTATCTGTCATAATTATCTTATATAAATGTTGCCTGTTGCAAACTTTTCCACTCTGTCTGACTCATAAGTAGAACTCCGAGTTGCAGTCAGAACCAAAAGAAACTTTATGCTTTTGAGAAATTAAGAAGTCAAGGAATCTGCTGGGGAAGACGATTTTTTTCTTTTCTTTCTTTCCTTTTTTTTTTGAGATGAATGCTGTTATAAAAAAGCTTTTATGCTTTCTCTTTCTTTGACAATTCCTATCACTCAGCCATTCTGACATCCTCACAAACAAGCCGGTGCACAAGCATACAACACACACATCCACACACACACACACACACACACGCACACGTCTCTCATTGACGTATGGCAAGTCCTGATCTGTTTCTCCCACTCACACTTCCCAAGAGAATTGATTAAAATCAGAGAGACACAGACCTTGAACATAGCTGCTTTTGTCTGAATAAACAAAGGCTGCCGGTAATTGGATTCACATTCAGAGAGGTATTTAAAACAGCCTGGTAACTAACACAAGCTGCCGGCTTTTGCAGGGCATTTTGTGACCCAGTCACCTTTATTGGTTTAGCCCCGCTCCGGCAGAGCACAGTTATGTCAAGGAGCTCCCTTTTAACCTCACGGAACACTATTACGAGAAATCTGTCACTCAAAAAGGGCTCAGAAGTCTTCCACCTCCTTTTCCTCTACAGGTTCCTCCTTTTGCAGCACTGCAGTGCACCGTGAACTCACTCCCAGTCTTCGGCTACAAGCTCCAGAGTTCAAGCACTGTTTTTTTTTTTTTTTTTTTTTTGGATAAAGGTCCAGTTTTTTTTATGTTTGATGTTTGGCTAAGGGAGACTTTAAAATGAAACGGCCTTGCAGGAGGTTGACGTGATCGTTAAGCGTAATCCAAGCAGGGAAAATACCACAAGTTACAGATAATTAAACCAGTGAAGGGCTGATTAGAGGCAGCGAGACAAGAAATCAATGAAACATGGCCAGACAAAGTGTGTCTGATTGTTTACATACCTGGGACCGGGAAAGAGGGGGAGAGGAGGTGAAAGAGGGAGCGCGAGAGAGAGAGAGAAATGACTGCCATTTTATGTCTGGGTTTGAGGTGAACAAGATAGAGATCAGCTCCAGATGGCTGCTGTCACAGGGCCCGGGGCTCTCGGGACACCACTGTCTAGCAATCCATTGCTCACCCAGACACAGACACTCCATTACTCTGGCTCTGAACCTGGGTTATCCCATCACAACCCTGATTGCCTCTCTGGCTCCACCTCCACTCTGCCCTGTTGACACTGCTGAGGAGGGACCTCTTCCTAATGGGTCGCAAGGTGTCACACCCTGGCCTTTTTAGATTAGCCAATCAAAAGTGAGCTCAAGAGCGGATGATTGCACAAAACCCTTAGAGATTCCCAACTGGTCTAAGTATATTTGCACAGTTGTCCCAGCTCCATTCTGCAGATTGTGAAAGCCTGTTGTTGAGTAATATTTTGCTTATATGAGTGTCTTATCTGGGTTTGGCTACACATTATGTCCTGGTGTGTTTACATTTTCATGTTGGAGTATGTGTTCTAGCAATATTTGCCTTTGTGTAGGCTGTTCAAGGGCTAAGTGACTTCACCTTTCTCACATAGTTGTGCCTTGTACTCTCTCCTACTGGTCTCTTTTTTCACCTGATAGAAGCCCAACATGGACTGAATGTGCTGATTTGATAGGCAGTGTTTGTATCTGTTAATGCCTCTTCTCTAATTCACCCCACTTTTTGATTTAGGCTGAAAAGATGGGGTAGTTTTATATAAAAATCGATATATATTTAATCTACATCCAAGTCCTACATTTGAGTACCCAACAGTGTTCCTGTGGGAAATACCAGAATGTAGTTGACTTTGATTTAATACATGCATTACAATATAATGATGGCAAGCATACAAGCCAGTACTCCCACAGTAGCATAGTCAATAGGTTTGTGTGTGCACTCACCACACCCTATACTAGACAGGAACAACATAATAAATATTTATGCTCCTAATTACTCTATGTGCATTATTAATTGCACCAAAATATCCCTCCAAGAGGATCTCATTAGGGTAGGAAATTAGTCAAAGCTAATATCGCTCATAGTTGAAAAAGCATTTTTAAACATCAGCCACGTTTCCTCCCTCATTTTGCCAGTATGCTGAAGTTCATAAACTGCACTGTGAATGTGTTCATTAGAATTAGTATTTCCTCAAACGGAGTTGACTGTAGAAATTGTGTGTGATTAAATATTAGCTTGAATATAATTAGCATTTATTAGCAAACTGTGCTATGGCAGATAATGAAATTCTTAATGAAATGCTTTGTTGAATTTTGTGTCAGGGGCTTAGATTTTTTTTTTTTTTCAAAAAATTTGTAGTCAGCTTGCCTCAGTGTAATATACAATATACATTAAAGATTTTTATAGTTTCTAGTTATCATCTAGATACCTAATTGTAACATTCCCACTTTTTGGCCCATTCACAGTGACGTTGTCTGAGTCTGTCTGCTCCTCACAGCAGCCCACACTGAGTTTAATAGGCTCCTCAATCTGGTAGAGCTATTACCAAATCCAACACAGACCATTAGGCCGCATGGGCTTAATTGCACATTAATTGGATAATTAGTCCTGCACTTTGTTTTTCTCCCATTTTCTCCATCTTCTCCCTCATTTTGGCACTTGCTCGGTCATTCGCTAGATTTCCCCTTTTCTTGTTATGTTTTCCAGCACAGCGAGAAAATACAGTAGGTGGTGCAGTCATCCTGTGGCTGGAGATTTGCCACGGGGAGGGGTTGCTCAGTGTGGGTGGGAGGCCAAGGCTGAGAGGATTGATGGAGCCCCAGGTTGTCCTCCTCCTGTGCTGTCATGTTGACCCACAATACACGCTGTGTTTGTGTCTCCGCCAGCACAGGAACCAGGAAGAACTCTGTGTCAGGCATGCATAGTTAAATAGGCAACAACTCTCTAGCGCACAAGGTGCATTATTTATGAACTTTTTAAAGAGATTTTATTCATCCCTTCCTCGTATTCCTCCCCGCCATTATTCTCTGCGCTTTAGGCGTGTGCCTCAGCGTTCTCGGATTGCTACCATTAAACCCAGGGAGCCATCTGATGGAGTTATCAAAGTAAATGTTTGGCACATTTGATAGCGTTTGAAATATCCTCCTGTAATAAAGCTCTCCGGGGAGAAAGAGGGACAGGCTTTTCATGCAAATAGCTTTTCTAACTCCAGTTTTGCGATATCATACGGTGTCAAAATATCCACATTTATCTCGGCGCTGTCAACAAACACACAGAACCCCTCCTGATATGGAGGTTGTTGTTTGGCTAGATCGAGGACGGAGGAAAAGTGTTCGCCATATGACATCAGGCCTGGCAGCACTTAATGAAATCATTATCTTAAATTTACAAGCAGCGAATCTACCGAGCAGCAATTTGACTTAAGTATGGTTTTACAGCTACATATGGTAGACATATGGAAGCCAGACAGCCAGAGACAGAGGATATGGATGAAAACAGTGGGTTAAAATAGCAGATTAAATCATATATTAGCTGAGGGATGTGATGGGTATAAATATGATCGTGCCCTGCGTTCAACCGCAGCACTCTGCTGAAGTGAGCACTTGTGCACATTTTCTCGCGGACAAGGAAATGGCGTGTGAAAAGAAAAGAGGGGTTGGCTTCACACTCCAAGTCTGTGTTTTCAGAGGGTTGGTGTATGTGATGCATAAGTGCACACTTTGGGGAATAGGGTAGAAAATTGGGGCAAAGGCAGAGCTAGTGATGCACTGTGAGTGGGTCTTATGGTAATGCACTGCCTTAATGAGCAGAGCAGTGTCCTCCTCTGCCAGGCCCCGGCTCGGTCTCCTGCTGATTAGATAAGTGAAACCTCAATCCCTTATTGTTCCCAAAAGAGGCAGGGCCCGCTTTTGTCTCTGTGGCATTAATAGCATAAAGTGCGATCATTGCAAAGTGTTAAACTGCTCCTTATAAACACGGGGGCTGTTTTTGTTTTGTTTATTTGTTATTCATCTCGTCCAATTACCATTCTAAAGGGGGAGTGTTTCTCGCCTGCCGCTGAGGGAATAGGAGATTAAAAGGCAACGAGGAAACATCTGTGTCTCCGCTTTGCCGCAAATCTGCATCTCATTCCTACCACTGGCATCCAAATAGACAGCGCCTACAATACAGAAAAAAAAGGGAAAAAAAAGAAAAACACCAAGGCACATAGGGCTAGCGAATAGAGGGAAGGGTTACCATAGAAACACATACCTCACATGGGTTTATGGGCTGCATCCTATCACATGCTATCAGGAATTACCATAAATCTTCTGGCAGCGAGGGCTGTGGTTAAGGTGCGCCTGAGCAGTGAATGACAATGTGTTGATCTTCACGTATCTGGAGAGATGCATCCACACTCTTTAAATCAAGAGGAAAATGGCATCAGATTTAGTTTGTGACAATGAAAGGACGGGTAGGAGTAAGCTTGTAACGCATCTCATTCCCTGATCCTGCGTGCGAGCATATTCAAAAACAGAGAGGATCGTGTCTGCCTTTCTTCCGTATTCAGGTCATTGTGGAGACGAAGGATTGCAAATTAAAACTTAGAGCGTAACGTCATTTGTCGCCGATGTATGTATTTATGCCAGAAAAGCGTTGATTGGGTGCGACCGTGTCTGTTTATTCCAGGCACTTGCAGTATAGTAGTCTACACATAAAAAGCCAGCAGCGAGGCTATCAAATTGTGTCAGAGCACAGCAGTACATTGGCGCAATTTCCACAAATGGCATCTTTTCCCGGGCTCTCATCCTCTCGACCTCTGGCGCCAAGCAACGGCGCTGAGAGCATTATCAGATGTGTTTGAGCAGCTCCCATCAACGCGACCCCGGTGGGCGGTGCAGATATCGAGTGACCTTTTCTGCATGGCTCCCCGATATTAACGCAATCTCCCTGCCTTATTACCACGGGAACATTTCACAGAGTATTAGACTTAATAAATGACTTTTTCCTCCGCCTCCCAGTCTCCCTCCTCTCCTCACCATCTTTCTCCCCCATTCTCATCCGCCCTGCTCCCCTCGTTCTCCCTGCTCCTCAGCCGATAACCCGACCTCCCCGGGGGCCCGGCCTCCATAATCGCGTCAGTTCACGGCCCTCTTATTCCAGCAGAATTGCTTAATTGGTATGTGTTCTACATAACTGTTGGAGTATTAGACTCACAAATGAAGGTTAGAACCTCAGTGCTTGTAATCGACTGAAAGAAATTGATTTGTGCTCAGCTGCCCTTCTGGGACGAGACTTTATGGTTCTCTGAAGAAATGAAGCTTTTATAATTGTGTGTTCTTTCCCCCTCTCCTCTCTCGTTCTCTCTGGCTCTCTCTCTTTCTCATTTCCTGCCTTCTAACTGCTTTGTTGACATTCATCAAACGGCAAGGCCCTGGCAACTTAAAAGGTGATGTGTCTGGTCTCCCATGTTACAGTGCACCTGGCATACTAAGTGACTGGGTTGTGCAGCAGGTGTACTGAGCACTGAGTACAGAGCAGTGAATATGTCTCTTTTTTTTCTCCCCACAGAGAAATCTAATCATCGCTTAGGTAGTCTGTCAATGGAAATCTGATTGCATTATGTGTGATCATGCAGAAGGCATGAGGCGGCTTTGTATTAACCAAACTTGACCAACAAGCACAAATTGTCTTATGATTGATCTTGTTGGATTGTGTGACACTTTAAGGCTTGGAGTCGATCGCTCTGTGTGTGTGATTAACAGGGGGCCTGTCACAGCTGTGTGGCTGAATGACTAAAGTGGTCGGTAGGGGGAAATGTGGGAGTGCTGTGCTCTCCTAGTTTTAAGGGAGACATCAATGTCAGACACATAGCACAGCAAGTTCCTCTGTATTAATTCACAACACTGTCTTCACCTCCTGTCTATGGTTACAACTGCATAAGGAGAGAAAGAAAATCCTGTATTCTTCCCACATTTCCCTTGTTTCTTTATAATGAAAACTGTGCCAGATCCTGATTATGAAAATTACAATGTACAATGGTAGCTTATGGCAGTGGTAGCTTATAGCTTAGTCTTGGTAGCTTATGTTACCAAGTAGTTGTGCACACATAAGAAAAATCCACAATGAAGTGTGTGTTAAAGGGTTTTCCTCCATGTGCATTAAAAACCCTTTAATGCACACCTCAGAGTGAATTTCCCTTTATTCAATGGCCACTTGCCAACAATAAAAAATAAGGAGAGATAATAAATTTAGGGTGTGATATGCTCTGAAAATAAAAAAAAATAACCTTGCCTGCACTATTTTTGCACAGGTTAGTCGGTCTTGCAATGGATGCTACCAGTTGATTTGGCTAACATTATTCACCCTGAGCCATGGCATTGTACACATTGTGGATTTGCCAAAATGGATGAAAGTTGGCACATATCTACATAAAAATGGCTCAGCTAGCTCGGTGTTGTTGTTAACATTATGGCAATATTCATTGCTGGGAAATAATTACAACAATTTTGAAGCAATTGGTATTTTAAAAGCAGCGTAGTGTGGCGGCTAGTGGCTAATGGAGGCTAACATAGTTAGCATAAGTTTCAGTCTGTTATTATGGTTACATATATTGGTTCCACCTCATGGCCACAGTATGAATTTAGATCAGTGACTTGAGTCAGACTGTGTGTGTGCATCAGGCCCCCAGAAGCAGCGCTAGGCTGCACGCCTGTATGTGCTCAGCGGTTAGCTGTGGTTTTGCAAGTCATGTGATGCCATGGGGGCCAAAAAGACTATTTCCCCATAGGAAACCATTGAAAAAAACACGCTGCTAGAACTGGAAATACATTTTTCTGATAGCCACACGTGATCGATATCGAATCTTTTATTTACCCACTTTTGAGTCATTGGGGCCATTCTTCCTTGGAAGTCGCTGAAAGACCTACAGAGCTTTATTTTTCTGGGCTTTGTGAACGGACCCAAAGGCCACGGGAATGCCAGTCTGCGCGTTCTTGATCAAAACCGGAAACCAGACTGCTAAGCTCTGCGGAGATTTCTGCTGGCCGTCTAACTAAACTGCAATAAATTTTAATGTACTTTCTTTGCTGATTGGTTTGTTATTAAGTCAAGTAAATGATTACTGTTTTTAAACCTCTGATTTATAGCCTTATATAGGGATACTTTTTATTTTTATTGTGCGTATTGCACTGCGGTTAATTTCACGGAAATGTTAGTGACAGGCTACACCTAAGCATGTACTTTATCTTTTCATAATACCATGATATATAGACCTACATTAACTGATTTATTATTATCATTGTCATTATTATTTTCAATAATAATGTTCACGTTTCGCTGGTATGCTCTGTAAATGATTACTTCCATATGCATTTACAGCACATTATAAGTTCAGAGTCCAGATATCTGCATAATCAAGCAACCTTGACAACCTCTGAGAATATTCCAAATGATGAGTAAATGTTTTCACATTAGACAAACTGCAATTAGAGTGCCTGCAGAGCAACACTGTTAACATTGGACTTCATTTGATTGGAGAGCCCTATACCTGTAGTGATGTGAAGTGACCCACCTTTGATGCCTGTGGTCTCGCTTATTCCCGTGGCTTCAATAGTCATTTAAGAATAATGACGACCAGCTGTAGCCTAATATCCCATCTCATAGAAAAAGACAGCATAATGATATAAAAATACCTAAAGCTGTCTTCTCTAATTACAAAAATAACAATCCCATGAAAGCCTTGATATGCGAGGCTGCTGTGACTCTGCATGTTATACTAATCAAGATAAGAGTAGTGACAATATGATTAAATAGGTGATCTATTTGAGAGCTGAGACAATACGTTTACATATAATTAAACATTTATTAATGGAATAATATACATAGAAATAAGAGAAATAATAAAAACACTACGATCCCTTTTGACTGGAACAAGACTTAATAGCTGAATAAAAAAAAAATACAATAAGCAACAGTAAAAGTACACCTACTTCCACTTTGTCTTAGTATTATTTCCCCTCGTTCATTAGGTTTCATCTCAATATGTTTTTAGTTACCCTGGCCGAGGAAGCCCCACTGGGCAGGACAGAGCGCACAGGTACAATAATTGTAGCTCAACCTTTCAAAAGGTGTATTTTTTAGTAGTTTGGTGAGGGTAGGAAAGGAAGAGATATAATACAGGCTAATGAAGGGAGACGCCGTCCTCTGGTAGCACCTGAGTTGCGGGGTTGGAGCTCCGAAAGAAGGGCGATGCATGGAGATATGACGGTGGTCTGAGGAGGGCAGCTTAGTAATCTCCGTCTGTTCAGAGAGAAGGAGAGGGGTGAGGATGCGACAAAGAGGCACTCTGAATAGGAGCTGCTACTCGTTCAGGACGAGCAACAGGTTGAGTCAGTGGACAACTGTGTTCAAAAGTCTGGTACAGTAATTCAGCCCAACACCACCTCTGGTGCGATCAAAAGCCAGATAGCTTCAGGCCATGGTTATGCTTCAGGCACATAGCTAACTACAAGTCATTCTGTCTTATAGAATGAACATTACTTTACTTTAATAAATATTATAGCAGGTAATAGGTGGTGTAAACCTGTTTCCATCCTCATCATCCTGAGTGCATTTTCCAGCTAAATTATGTTTGGAGAATTATATCGGCTGAGAAGCACAAAAAATCGAATTGTCTGCCATCAATGCATCTATGAACCCTGTGGATAACATAAGAATTATCAGTGCCAGGTTAGCATGGGCTTAAAAATACTGTAACGTTAATGTTAGCTAGCTAAGTTCAACTCTTTGCTCATAGTGTTTCGCTACGTAAGACAATACTGGTGAAGTAAGGGTTAAATTGAAAGTTATCTTGTTGATCTTGTCCCTCGAGGCAAATCAGTCTGCTCACGTATGAAACAGTGACGGCTGTTTTACACTTCATTTTTTACAGTGGTGAAGCATCAGGCTGTTTAACCTATTTTAATTCTATCAGTTTCTGACACTTTTTACAGTTTTGTTCTCCTGTATGTCTGCTCTGTGTTCGGTTGACTTTCTTCGTCAGCAGTGTGTTTTATATACTCGCCCAGAAAACACAACACACGTCCTGGATTTTTTCACCTGGTTTTTACCGATTGGAGCCAACACAGCCACAATAGGATAGAAAATAAAAATGCCTATTAGGCTGATAGGTCTGGTACTTTGTGAGATTAGCCATAGACAGACAGACACACAGACAAATGCACAATCTCCTGGCATGAATAATAAAAACAGAAATAAAAAAGTGGCAAATAAGAGGTAATTGGTAGTCATCTAACATGGTTAAAGTCCTTGCAGTGAGGTCTTTGCTGTCTGCATGCCACTTGTGTGCAACCTTGAAGCTCAGTCAGACATGATCTATAGGCACTCGCCTCTGCCTCCATTTGTATGAACTAATGGGTCTTGTAGCAATGCATGTGATGTAGTGCAAAGAGTTATCATGTTGCCACATGGGTGAGAGACTGGGTGCAACTGGGCAAAGCTTGTCTACTTTACATGCTACCCTCAACGCTTATTCTTAGAATACCTCCGACCTCTTTGAAATGCCTCCTGTGCCACAGACTGGCAGCCCACAGAAGTGTAGAGAACATTTTTCATTCTTATGAATGAAAAGTGAGGCCACCAAAGTAAGGTGCGTCTGGCAGAATTAATTGAAATTTTCAGCTTAAAGAATTTTTTTTTTTCCATGCTCAGGTGTACAGTCTGTCAAGGCTTCTTGTAGTTGGTTTTCTCTGTGATGAATGTCTGAGATTGTGTATGACTGCATGCTATGAGACCCTCATAGCAATAAAGAAGGAGAGGTGCAGATGTTAAGACACTTAAAGAGTATGCCCCACCTCTTTTCACAGCATTGCCCAGTTTGGAATTACCCATATAAGTCCCTACCAGGACAGAAGAATGTAGATTTGTAGGTAAGATGGAGATTGCTTAGACATCTTCCACTCATATCATTCGGTGCATGTGTACTGATACATTCTAACTGCCTTTTGGCTTCTTAGTATCCAAATGTTTCCTCTCATTTCCGTACCCACTTAGGACCTGCTCAGCATAGTTCATAAATCTGGACCAACAGTGGTGAGTATCCAAAACCCCTGAGGACAGTGAAGGTAGTTTTCTTCCCTCAACACCTTGGAGGTGACCTTCAGCTAGCTAAACTCAAAAACTTTGGTGCTTGGGTAAACAGTCTAATTGTAGAAGACATGTTTTCCAGTTTTCAACAGATATTGGTTGAAGGAATACTACATTTTGGGCAAAATACCTTTTTTCCGACTCACCCAGACTGAGACAAGATGTTTGATACAATTTTCACCTCTGTATGTCCACTGGCTCTGTACTGATGATTAGCATTTCATGTTAGCTTGGCATAAAGACTTGTAATCTACAGGAGTCATTTTCAAAGTGAAAAATAAAACTTATGGCAATTCCGAAATTGTCTTATTTACACAATGGATCATATATATTGAAATACAAATCTCAGAATTAAAAAAAGAAGAAATAGAAAAAAAATTCAAAAAGAAGCAAAAATAAACAAGAGTCATTTTAGGAGAACTTAGATGATAGGAAATATAACTGACAGGAGGATACATGTGTTCAGCTGTTCTAGTTCCTACCATCTAACTTCTCTCTTTTTTTTTTTTTTTTTTTAATTCCAAGACATATATTTCAAATACGCATGATACATTGTCTAAATAAGACAGCTTCAGAGTTGCTGTAAGGTCTATTTTTTCACTTTGACAGAGCTAGGCTAATGACTCCTGTAGACTAGACCTGTAGGCAACTCTTCATGCTAAGCTAATGCAAAACGATACCCATAGGAACTGAACCAGTGAACGTACAGAGGTGAAAATGGTATCCAACATCTTTTCTCAGTCTGGGTAACTCAGAAAATGGGTATAAAAGGGGTAAAACACTGGCATATTCCTTTAACTATTAGGAATTTTGTAAGATGTGAAACTCAGCCATAAACCATGACAGTAGGTAGGGAAGGCTTGTCAGGTTGACGGATAACTGTCATTCTCTTGATCTCATTGCCAGTCTCCCAGTGGCTGGTGTCTCCCTGTAAAATGCTCTCTGCTTTTTGAAACAGTTTTCCCCATGGAGGCATTAGGGAGATGTAGCCATATGGTCAAGTTCCTTTTCTAGGACTCATGCTGGACTTTGCAGTGTCCATACCAGTCCCATCCTTTTTGCTGAAGGCAGGCCAAGGCAAATCCACTCTTGCATTTAGATGTGAAGTGATAAGCTGATCCAGGACACCTATGACAGTGAGGCAGAATATGGGATAAGAGCTGTGAGCAAAACAGAAAGCTGTTGCTGGAGGATTTCCAAGTCCAGGTGGGAGTAGACGGTGGCAGAGATGCCAGAGTGCCGATTGTCCTGGCTGGAAGTGAGAGAGAAGGATTTGAGGGATGCGAGTGTGTGGACGTGTTCCACCCTTCCTCCCTTTTAAATGCCTCTCATGAATGCCTCATTTTACATAATGCTGGCCAGCCTATACTGCAGCTGACATGGTCTAACAATTCTCTGATAGCCGTTTAATTAACTTTTAATCTTCCATTCTTATGAGCCATCCTTCAGGGGGTTGTTTGCTGTTTATATTTGCTGTAAGCACTTATCCAGCTGGAAAGACCACAAATGTGGTGAAGTTTTCAGTTAAAATGCTTTGATGACAAGGATATCATGAAAACGGTAAAAACAATTTGATAGATAAGAAGGGTAGCTAAGTCTATTCATAAATGTTAACAAGGCAAGTAAACAAGGCAAAACCAAGCTTTAATACATTGTGTGCAGTTATATACAACTAAGAATTCCATTGTACTTCTACTTACTGCACAGTTAGCTATTCAACCCACTCAAACTACATTGCAGCTGCTGACAGACTTGTTATGAATACATACATGATAAAGCAGGCTAGAGTGCATTCTTATGTCACAAATGTCACATTGTTCTAAAGTGCAAGAGACACAGCTCAAACTGCAGCTCCCACTGCTTTCACTGCCTGACTCCTACTGTTTCAGTTAAGAGTGGCACACTGCACCTAGTTGCATCTGTCCAGGACATGCACATATGCATACATACATACATACATACACACAATTGTAACCGAGATAGAGCGTTAAAGATAGCTGGCCTCAAGGTTGAACAGCGCCACCTGGAGTCAAAATGCCCAGAAAAACTATACTGTAAACGGCATCATGTTTTCCCCTGGATGTAGTGGTAGACAAAACAATATAGAAATATGGATTTTTACTCTGGATGGACAATTTTACTAAGCACAATTGGTACAATCAATCTAAGAAAATGTATTAGAACATATTCCAAGTCACAAGGAAATCCTTAAAAAGAGAAACGATGCTAATCTTGGGTGACTTAAACCTTGGCTTACTACTGCATCTGACAACCTTAGAGAAATGTGCAACAGTCTAATTCATTTCCCCAACTTAGGCCCTATATAAAAAGTTTAGAGTGAAAGATAGAAAGAGTCCCTGGTAGAAAAATGGGACTACAATGATCTCACAGTGGAGTTTGACAAGGTTCAGGCTGATGGTGATGTCATATTAGGGTTGCAGTATGTTTGGGACTGGAGTGATATGCCAGTGTAGTTCTACTGGGTTCAGGTTGATTGTGATGTCAGAGTTGAGTTCCAATATTCTTTTGGAACAGGAATGTTCTCACAATGCAGTTTGACACGGCTGAGGCTGATTGTCAGAGTAGCTTAATCATTTTTGTTTAATCATGCGTCAGCTTAATCATGTTCAGTCGATTGTGTTTTCAGAGTTGCAGTTTGTTTAGGAAAGGGGTGATCTCACAATGGAGCTCAGTCAGGTTCAGGGTGCTTGTGAGGTGGCATTTGCAGTTTGTTTGAGACAGGAATAATGTCACAAGGGATACCTGCAAGGTTCAGGTTGATTGCAATGTAGGAGTATAACTGAAGTATGCTCGGGACAGGAGTGATCTCACAGTGGAGTTTGACATGGTTCAGGGTGATTGTGATGTCATAGTGGGGTTGCAGTGTATTTGGGACAGGACTGATGTCACAAAGGAGTTCCACAAGGTTCAGGTTGATTGTGATTTCAGAGTGGAGTGGCTGTGTGTTTGGGACAGGAGTGATGTCACAAAGGAGTTCTATGATGGTCAGGGTGATTGTGATGTCACAGTGGACTTGCATTGTGTTTGGAACAGGAATGATGTCACAAAGGGGTTCAATGGGGTTCAGAGTGATTGTGATGTGAGATTTGCAGTTTGATTGGGACAGGAGTGATGTCACAAAGGAGTTCTATGATGTTCAGGGTGATTGTGATGTCACAGTG
>OMKZ01051517.1:0-13581 GCA_900302535.1 Neoniphon sammara | reverse complement strand
GCGGCTGTGTGTTTGGGACAGGAGTGATGTCACAAATTAGTTCTATGAGAGTCAGGGTGATTGTGATGTCACAGTGGAGTTGCTGTGTATTGGGACAGGACTGATGTCACAAAGGAGTTCCACAAGGTTCAGGTTGATTGTGATTTCAGAGTGGAGTGGCTGTGTATTGGGACAAGAGTGATGTCACAAAGGAGTTCCATGAGGTTCAGGGTGATTGTGATGTCACAGTGGAGTTGCAGTGTGTTTGGGACAAGAGTGATGTCACAAAGGAGTTCTATGATGTTCAGGGTGATTGTGATGTCACAGTGGAGTTGCTGTGTATTTGGGACAAGACTGATGTCACAAAGGAGTTCCACAAGGTTCAGGTTGATTGTGATGTCACAGTGGACTTGCAGTGTGTTTGGGACAAGAGTGATGTCACAAAGGAGTTCTATGAGGGTCAGGGTGATTGTGATGTCACAGTGGAGTTGCATTGTGTTTGGGACAAGATTGATGTCACACAGAAGCTCTATGGGGTTCGGAGTGATTGTGATGTGAGATTTGCAGTTTGATTGGGACAGGAGTTATCTTACATTTGAGTTCTGTCAGGTTCAGGGTGATTGTGATGTCAGAGTGGAGATACAGCATGTTCGGAACTGAAGTGATCTCATAGTGCTAATCTACAAAGGCAGAATGCTGTAACTAGATATTTTGTGAAAAATGATTTGAGGTGCTCAGTGTGTCTTTTGTCTAGTAAGGAAATAGCATTGGCTGTTTATTTCTTGATGATGCTGATGTTAGACAAGTTCACTGACAATTAAAGTGACAAGTCAGATTATCTGCTGCTGGAAGGCTTTTGGATTTTAACAAATGAGATTACAGCCCAAGAAGCAGCCTGGAAGACCCGATTTTTTTCTCAGTGCATTTAGGTCGGATCAGACTCTCTGTGTATAATAGTGATTTGTCAAAACTGTGAAGTAAAAAAGTTACTACAGGAGCTTTAAGTGCAATTCACAGGCAGACTGCAGTATATACACTTTAGGGGTCAATGGTCACATTAATGGCCATCATTAATATGCAGAAAAACAATTAAATGATAAGCCTGACTAGGACAAGTGGTAATGGAAAATGAATGAATGAAGTCATTTGACACCCTTGGGCCCAAAAAGACTTTTACCCATAGACATCCAATCGAAAAGAAATGCCCGTAAAACAGAAGAAAATGTTGTAGCCATTAGATGTGTCCAAAAACGAGTCTTTGAATGATCACATTTTAAACTGTTAGTCCTGAAGTCCTTGTGAATTGGAGATACTTTTCAAATCTTCCCATTTCTTTATAAAGAATAAAGAATTTTAGATCATTAACTGATTGAGTAAAGTTGTGTTCAACCTGTTGCAGTCTGGCTTCTGGTTATTTTATAGCAGTGAGACTGCTGTTGTGAATAACATGTAGCAAAATAACACATTACTACTACTACTACTACTACTAATAAATCTAATTAGGCCTACAATAAAGCATAGTGCTGTATCGTAATTGGATTGCTTTTCCCAGTAACAAAGTAATGTAAGGGTGTACTCTATCTATCTATCTATCTACTTTCTCATGTTTGTGTGTGTTATTTGTTTGTGTTATTTGCTTTATCTTATTCTTGCTGTTAATGTTTTGGTCAATTTTATTGTTTCATCCCAGGGGTTCCTGTTGCACACTGAGCTGTCTTCCTCTCTGGCCCACCCAAAGTGTATTATTTTCCTCATAAAGCTTTCTTGGGAGTTTTTTTGTTTTCACTGAGAGTCTAAGGTTGGCGGTGCAGAGTAGGCAAGACTCAGCTAGGTGGGTTAGATTTTTATGACGCTCAACATTCTAGTTTGTGTTTGGTGATTTGTTGTGTTTCCTTGGTTGTATTTTGTTGCATATTCATCATTCACTTTTGTGATTAATTTGTTGATCAGTTAGACTTTGGCTGTCTTGCTTTCTGTAAAGTTCTTTGAGACTTGCATTGGATAAAAGGCTATATAAATAAACTTAGACCTGACTCCTTCGCCTTAAGACGTCGATGACGCTATCGTGTGAAAGAAGCAGGAAAATGGAAAACATCCTCAGTCCTGCTGACCATATTATGAATGTCATCTTAGAACACGTCATGTCTAAAATCTTTGTCAGATCAGTCTAATCAGTGTCAGTGGGGCTGCAATAGAGAAGAACTCCACAGCCCAAATGAAACTTTGTTGATACTATAGTCACTGGGGATAAAATATTTTTCTGCCCACTAGAATTGCCAATTCAAAACTTAAGAGCATAATACAAAATTGACTCCTACACAGCAGTAAGCAAGCACTCCATCCAGGGAAAAATTGACTCACCAAAACAATAAACTATTTGTCCATAAATGTCAATGGACAGACACTTACACTCTGGTCTTATTAATTCCAATTTGGAGCATGTTTGTCTGTGGCTCTAGATCTGATACATATTTGACATACTGTACATCTTGTAGCAATGCAACCTGAGTCTGACCAGTCAGATTAGTTCTTATCTGGTACAGATCACTGTTGTCACTTTACACTTCTGCACTTCAGTAAAAAAAAAATGGAGGACAGCAACAAAGGGGGAAGTCATCTTCATCAGCAAACAGTAGCATAGAACCTCCACTGCAGATATTCCTGAAATTAAATATTCCTTAAATTAGTTAGTGCTAGTTTTTCTCAAAATTGAGATCACAAAAAAAAAACTGACATCATTTGTTGTTATTCTTTTGCACATGCCGATCATTCCACATTAGAGGGCAATTCATACTGATGTCTGAACAGTTAAGATAGCAAAATTGGATTTGATCAACATTGAGGATTAAAGCTGTAATGAGGCTGTAGCTTTTGACAACAGGAAGCACGTTCACGTCTCATGAGCTTGAGTGTAGCTCCAACTCATTATAAAAACCCATATTCCATACCTGCAGTCCTTGTTTACAGTCTTCTACCTGAGAACAATTGTATTTCAGTGCAAAGAGTTCTTTTGAAAGTTCAAAGAATGTTGTCACTTCTTTTTTCATGGGCAACAATAGAGGTAGGATTAACTATATACTATATATTGCGTTTTCTCTCACTGCCTTGGGACTGTTGCAAGTGTCTGCATTTTGGCTTACACACAGATTGGCTTTCATCTAGTTGTTTTATTTCCTTAACTGGCACTGATCCTTTGTCTTTTTTTTCAAAGCTTTTACAAACTTCTTGGAGGTTTTTTCCTGTTTTGCTGACCATCTGACTTCTGCTTTGCCATAATCAAAGTCTCCCTTGCGTTTATTTCCATTTGGCATAGTTCCTTTTTGTCACTCGGGGACATCTTTTTTTTTTTTTTAGCTATTTTGGGATCTGTGCTGACTGGTTACAAGTTTTTCTAACATACTTTTCTTGATATACTTCACTTACATCTTATATCACTAACCTTTCACTATACTTCGTATTCCCTTAATGCTTTTGCCATTGTTCCCCTGGTGCTTTAGTGCCCTTATGGCACAATTATGCTCCATGGCAACAAAAAACGTTAGGGATGATGCTTTTTGCTTTTGCTGTATGGAGTCTAAATATCAAAGAAGGACTAACCAGCCTGCATCTGCCAAAAATAAAACATTTTCCTTCAGGTAAAAATGTGTAGTAATGTGGATTATCTCCAAACTCATAGATGAACATGTCTCAGTTTTTCTAGCTGTCACTCTATACTTTTCCCTATATTTTCCCTTTTTTTTTGGATTCAGTGCTATCCTTGTCCGCTGCCCTCTACCTGTTTTGCCTTCCCTTTCTTCTCTTGCCTCTCCTTCTCCAACCTCCCTGTCTAAGTGACTGCTAAATGGATGGTAATGTGTAGAGGAACAGCTGTAATATTGCGGACCAGAAATGACATTCTGGGTAATTGAGCTTGAACTCGCTCTTTCACAAACAAATGATAAGACACAGAGAGACATATAAACACACAAGCTCACGCATAGGAGGGAGTAAAGGAAGGAGAGGAAGCGTGGGAGACATGGGTAATTGAGCATTACTGTCCTTTCGGTAGTCATAGAAACCCTATCTCACAAGGGATTATGGTGTTTCAGTGAGCGCCGAAGTTCCAGCAGCTCACTGCATGGCCACAGAAAGTCATTAAAGACGCTACAGTCAAGTTGATGTCAGCAGCGCCCAAAATAGAGCATATTATTAATTCTCTATCACCTTGGATAAAAGCATCTGGTTACTAGCTCTTGGTAATTGGAATTTGCATATACAATGCCCTCACAATTTCTGCATGTTCCAAAACACAAGCTATGATGCAACTATCCCTTGTGATATTTAAACTAGGGTGAGTGCCAAGGATATTAGAGGGGAGGAGGGTGGCTGAGAGTGGGTGTGTGTCTTTGAGGTCATCAAATGAACACCCCATCACAGATGTTTTATTTAATTAGGCCCTCCAGAGGGCTCATTAATTATGCCCCCATACCCACTTCTAACACTCATTAGACTTACCTAGTCCACACATAACACAATACACTGACACTGTAGCTACACTTAATATTACACTTAGCCCACACCATCTAGTCTTCCAGCCTCACTTAAGTCTGAATAGACATAAACTAATATGATGACTGAACCTGCTGTCCCAAGCTATGGCAGCGTGGAAATTTATTTCTGCCCTCGTCTCCCTTCTTTCAGTAAACTGCTGGATGTGGCTACAAATCCATGGCAGCCTGCATCCACAGGGAGCACCCTGGCTTTAGCGCCTGTTCAGCCTTGGTTTGTAGATAATTAGTTTATTGAAGCCTGTTATTCTCAAATGCTTCACCTATACTGTCTTCCCATGGCGGAGTGAGCTCCGGTGTAAACAAGAAGAGAAATCTTGTGCTGAATTGAAATACCAGGGAAAGGCCTTGGGAGGGTATTGACCATCTCTGGTGGCACTAAGTTGCTGGTCAGGCCTTCCTCCCGCTTTCCTCTTGACTCGATTGATTTGATTTCTGCTCATTTGTGTTAAATTACTGCCGCAAAGACAGGTTTCGCAGCCTGTCTAGGCATTGTTGTAGGCTACTGTTGCTGACAATGACCCTGATGAAGGCCGGAGTGGGCCTTTTTAAACTAATATATTGCCATGTAAAATAAAGGTATTTTAATTCTGTATGTACATACAGTGTGCCTTGAATATTTTTTGAAGGACACTTGCCTTACACTTTTATACTGGGATGATATCTTTATGAACCCTTCAAGAGTCTGAATCATGTCTAGGCATTGCTTTGAACACAGAGGGCATGTAGGTTCTTGTTTTGGGGTGTTACAAAATTATTGATTGAATTTAATTCTAGATACCTTCATATCCAAAATTCTCCCTAAGTCTCTCTAAAGCTTTTCAGTTTATATCTTCTCCTGGAAATCCATATGCTGCACCATAATTTTGTGTTATAAGGGTGTTTCTTTGTTTTTTTACAGGTTTGATTCTATCAGAACAAAGGTACAGTATCTACTACCTGTTGCCACTGTGCTACTGTATGTGTCAAGTGTTCATTTTTACTTACAGGACTGTGACTTTTGAGGCCCATTTCTGGCCAGGCTCTCCCTGACATTGATCAACATGTGTTATATTTCCCTTGGGCTTCACTGAAGAGGAAGTGAGGAGTGGCCTTTCACTCCTGCCACCATCTGAAAGCTGTAGTTCTCTTTGCAGTGGAAGAACAGCGACCCCTTCAATGTCCTGGGAGAGGGATCCCTCCTCTGTTGCTTTCCCTGAGGTTTCTTCCATTTTCTCCCTGTTAAAGGGGTTAAAGGAGTTTTTTAATGTGAGGGTCTAAGGACAGAGGATGTTGTATTGCTGTACAGACTGTAAAGACCTCTGAGGCAAATTTGTAATTTGTGATATTGGGCTATACAAATAAAAACTGACTTGACTTGAAGAATGGACTCTTCCTGTTTTGTGCCGTAAAGTAACCTCCCTTTGTGCCATAGAGAAATCCATCAGATTTCCCCCCAAACCTGACCCAGTGACACCCTGGAAAATGCAGTGTAGTAAAGTCCGCCACACTTGGTCTCAATCACCTATGGTAACTATATGTTTCAGTGTGCTATTTGTTTTATTGATATTAAAATGCTAGACAATTCTCTGCAGTTTCTTTATTACTATAATGCGCACGACATACATGCACTGTCATTGTCATCATACAAATGCTCCATGAAAACATTTGCTTTTGCAAATGTTCTTTTGCAATCTTCAACCCAGGGTGATGAGTGATAATGTGGAGTCACATTAACATTCAAATGTGTTTATTGTGTCAGTTAGCTGACACAATAAACAGACTGCTGTGGACTAGGCTTTTGCATCAACAGACTATAGATTTCTATTTTGGACACTTGATGAATTGGATCATCTAGCAATGAACTGTTTTTTCTCCTGGACATTCTTAACAGGCTGTATCACTTGGATCTCCCCTTGATTCATTGTCTGTCATTGTATCTATTAGGACTACTGCTTCTGTGGACAGGCACCACAGAAACCAAGAGCATATAGCTACAGTATAGAAGATTTTTAATTTAACATCTAATTAAATTTAACAATAATAAACAACTACCAACATGGCGAATCGTGAGAGGATAAAGCATGAAATCAGCATTTTTCTGCAACAAGCTGAAGAGCACAGCATTTGGGACAATCTTGTAATGTTATGTGTAGAATGGTTGTTGGAGAAAATCGGACAAATAGAGGTGCTTACAGGAGGCAGCTGGAGAACAAGATAGCTCAGCGCTCACAGTTTCCTATGAAGCTGCTGTTGTACCACCAGCAGATCAATTCTAAGGTTTGCACTCATGCAGTAAGAAAGAGGACTTAGTTTTCAATCAGCTCACAAATACAGATCAGAATCACTGTTATGAAATGCTGTTTATTCACTTTGATTAATCATTTCATCATAAAGTTGAATGTGAGAAGTTTGTCATGCACTCAGCCACAATGTTCAGAGGACATTGGCCCAATACAGAGTTTAGGTATTTAATACTTTGGGTTCATACTTTGGGTCCTGCACTGAAGCAGATCAAATTTAAAATAAACATACTGAGATTAAACATAAATTAATGACCACTCCTGCCTAGTTTTGCATGTAGAAAATGTCTGAGCTCGGACATTATGTTTCTGCTACTGGAATGTAATTATTCCTTTGTTATTTTTGTTTATAATGTAGCTAAAGGAAACATACCACAATTTACATTATTAAAGCTTTGCCATCTCTTTTATTTTTATATTAAGAATATGCAGAAAAAAATGGGATGAACTAATTGGCTGGTATTTTATGTCCTTATAATAAAGTGTTGTATTAGAAAACCAAATACCATCAAAGATATAAAAAATATTGTGCTTTTTTGGCCACATGAGCCAGCCTTATGATCTCACATCCCTGTTAAGGTCATATTTGAAATAACCACTTTATATTCATTTCCCTCTGCCTTTCAACAATTTACTTCATTCATTGCCGGTCACAGCAGCACCAAGAAATACTTTCCCTCCCCCTACTGTTCCACTGGTTGGTTAATAATGTGCTCTCCCCACTTGTAGTTATGCCAATGTCACCTCATGAGCCAGTAATCAAACCCAGGTCCTTTTTGCTGTGAGGTGGCAGTGCTGTGCCATGGTGCAGCCTAATATAAGACTTAAAGGATAGGTTCTGTATGTTTTAACCAAGGCCATATCAAAATGTTGACACTCATCATTTATAACCCTACATAGCACAACCTTACACTGCAAGCTTTAGTGACAAAACACTGACCACTCTGCTGCAGCTTCTTGGCCAGCCTTCAACACAATCCAAAAGGGCAGTCGTTTTCAGACTCAAAAACCATTATAAATGTCCTTTGTGGAAATTAGAAACTCACAGCACAGTCATTTTTCCTGAGCTTACACTGTGAATGCAATCCTGTTGCAGGCTGAAAACTTACAAGACTGAAATTCTGAGGTCCGAGTTCAAGTGAACACAAGCATAGTGAGCAAACATCAATGAGAAAAAAACCTGAACAATTATACCATTATAATCAATGTGGTTGTCTGTCACGTCATGTGTTCTGCTACTACTCATTATGCCATTGCTAAATGCACAGTTTGTTTACGTTTTGATTTGATGCACAAGCTTGACGTTTGCGGTGTATACAGCATCAGCTGTTGCCATGCGTTGCCCGATTAACGCAAATACAGTTAGGACAAGGTTTAGCAGCAGAATAGTGTGGATGTATACAAGGCCATGTATTATTGTAAATGCCAAGAAAAACACCTTACAGCAAGAAGGTCGTGGGTGTGAATCTTGGTTGCTGAATGATAAATGGAAGAACATGTACTCATCCATATTGTATCACAAAAATCTGGATGTCAACTCATAAATGGTAAATATGTCATTCATGTGCTAACCTTATTGAAATGTAATATATTGCTAAGCTAATAACATGGTCTTGTTTGAGATGAATTACTTACTGAATAGACATAAGTTGGGGTGGCATGTTGCTATGTAGCACTGTCACCTCATGGCAAAAAGGTCCTGGGTTTGAATCTTGACCCTGGTCCTTACGCGTGGATTTTGCTTGCACTCTTCATGTTTGTGTGGGTTTCCTCCCACATTCAAAAGACATGCAGATCAGGTGAGTTGGTCACTCTAAATTGTCCATAGGTGTGAATATGAGTGTGTTTGTCTATAGACTGCTATGAATTGATGACCTGTCCAGCCCAGTGCCATCTGCCTTGTGCATGCTGGAATAGGCTCCGCCCCCTGATTCTGAATAGGAATAAATGGGTGTGGACAATGGCTGGATGGATAGTTTCATATGAGGACCTATGGGTGGATCTGACTACATTTGCTTGCAAACAAATAATGTTAACTATTTCTCTTACTCTGATTATCCTGATGATTTGATTATGTAAATACTCTCATGTATATGCCATATCACATTACCTCAACTGCTTAATATATAAGCTGCATCTGCAGCCCCCCTCCATATTCTGTCATGTACTTTAGGCTATATAGGCTAATATAAAGAGACATCTCCACATTAGCATCTCTCACCTTCCATTAAAGCTTCAACCATGATCTTCCTGCGCAATGTCATGGTTATAACTTTCCATCAATAGCGGCATGGGACTGAACAGTATCAGTACTTGATTTGAAGCGCACTACGGCAATGAAAGAAATAGTTACAGACACAAGTAATGCAGGCTAGTCTTCTAAAAACCTTGACCACAGCCAAGAGAGGATATCTTCTTCTAATTAGCTGCCAAAACAGTGATATCTCAAGCTCAGCTCAGCTGTTGAACATTTAGGCTCAAAACAATTATATGGTGTATGGTAATATCTTGTTTGTGGTCTTCACAATATAACATAACAGGTAGTAACGTATAACAAAAATACATAATAAACGTGACTTTCCAAAGCACTCCTTTCACACAGGGCAAAAATGGCTTTGAATTGTAGCTGGCTTCTTTATTTGATGGGAAGGTGGCATAATGAAAATGCTGGTCTGAACCACATCACACACAACTTAAAGTGGCCAAAAAGCCGGTTTCAAGCCTCCTTTTTCATATGTGTGAAAGGGCCTTCAGTCGCCTTGGCCAGATTCTTTAGATCACAAAATCCTTGAGCATACCAAGTGCTAATGTTTCTCCATCAGAAGGCCCGAAGGCAAAGCTATACAATCAGTTAGTTGCAAGATCAAGTACTATCCAAAGGTGTCTCTCATAACAACGCTTCTTCAGGAGGAGGCTCCAGCTAATACCATTAGGAGCAATCAGTTCAATGCTTATGCTCTGCTGTTGGAAAGGCATACAGCCCTTACGGCTGAATTACACTGAAGAGGAGTATAGGGTAGGAGTTTCTCCTATTTGAGGAGGAAAAGGACTTATCAGCTCAGGTTGCCAAACTCACGCATCAGCATCCACTGCAGAGTGAGATATCAAGACAGCCATAGCACCATTAAGAAAGAGATGTCTGTGTGGTATTATATGTTTGGATGTGTTCTGGTAACACAGGTGGATGTGTTCTAGGCACATTTAGCCAATCTGATCTTTATTGTGAGCACAGAAGTGTGTGTGCTGTGAGTGCTGTGAGTGTAAGTCCAGTGCATATATTTTCTGAGTCTGTCTCTGGATTACACTGAGTCCAGTTTATCCATTTCCATCCATTCAATCCATTCAGTGCATGCCTATAAGAAAAGAGAGTGGATGCATTCAAGGTCTGTTTCATCCAGTTTCAGGTGGGAAACAGAGTTCCATTCAAATTGTGCCTCACATTGTGGAATATAATGACATATGCTTTTGTGGTGATGGAGCTAGGCAGATTGTTTATGAAGGAATTTCATATAAATGGGGGAAATTACCCAAACTGGACCCATTATGCCACAGTAAGCATGTCATTGAAATGCAGGAGGTGGCTAGCTCTGCTAACACAGGGAGTACCCACGGGAATTGCTTTGGCAGGGAGGTTGTCACAGCCGATGCCTTGCTGTCAGGCTGAGGGAGCCATGCAAGAGGGTAGGACAGTGAATGAGTCGTGGGGATGCCACTTTTGGTCAACTCGTGTAAACTACTTGGCAATAGTGATAGTTTATTTAGCCCTGAAACATCAGGAGACAACATCTCACCAGTTCCACATGCCAGCAGACAGACTCATTGTTTGAAGAAGTGTAAAGTCCATAATTGTGGAGGAGCTCAGAATCTGGGAACAGATCTACTCTCCAGGGCCAACCCACTGCAGCAGATATGGGTACAATAGGGGCAAACAGAAATGGATGTTTGTGGTGAGAGAGAATACACAATGTCCATGATGTCACACTTTACCAAGGAGGACAATCCTTCACCCTCATCAAGAGTGACTGGTACTTTGGGCTTGGCCCATGAGGTGTTCGGTTTGAGGTTGTTAGATCTCCCACACAATGTCATAAGAATGATTAAGAAAGCTAGTACCTTGTCTGTTGTTTTACAAAGGCTGCACATAAATTTCTCCCAGATTCCAAGCCACTAGCCCCAGCATTAGATTTGGCAGTGGTTCTGGAGGCCACCTTTTGAGCATTTGTAGCAGGTGAAGCATTACACAAAAATTTAATGTTAAAAATATAGTTGAAGAATGATGACTAAGAGTGCTAAAAGTGTAATTGAACTGACAAATTTAGCCTTATGCCAGGGTAGTGGCATCCATGCCCTTTCTGTGCCCCTGGATTGCACGCATTGTGTACTGAGAAATGTGAAGGTGGTTTTAGGACAAATCCAGCAATTTGTGTCTAAGGTGATTTGTGCTCCTCCATCAAAGCTTACAGCTCTCTGCCAGCTGCTACTCTCCTTGGAGCAGGAATGGCAATTGCATCTGCTTTGTCCAATGCAACAAACAGCAACAAACTGAGAACAAAGGGATTCAGCAAGGCTGACCAGTTATTTGAGTCTTTGGCAAGGCCCCATACAGGGGAGCCTGTTAGGTTTCTCTCATTGGATCACAGGATCAATAGCTCTAGCATACACCAGCACAGCACCTGCTGAGAAGTGAACTTTAGGTTACAAATCAACCTCTGGTTCTCTGAGATGTCTCACCGGACTACCCTTCTTGCTGGTGGTAAAGCAGGAAGCGGTGATTACCTGAATGACTTATGCCGCTTCTCCAACAAAAAGTTCCAGGGCTTAGGTTCCTGGGTCTTGCTCTTGAAAAAGAGTTCTGGGGGCAAAGTGAATACCCTAAGATATTGTTTGTGTTTCCACCACACCTCGCAAACAGCAAACTTCAAATGAGGGGGTGTCTAGTCATTCTGTATGTGACTGATGACAGCAAAACAGTAAACATGGAAGTTGTCGAAGCCATTGTTATGCTCATTATTATTTACTACCACTTATTTGTAGTGGTAGTCTCCCATACTTACTTATATAAGTATGGGAATGGAGGGGCCCCCTGCTGATGCAACTGTCATGACTGCCAGTGAATCATGGCTGGTGCATTAAAGTGTTTCTGAGAAATACACAGTGGGATATATTCTATAGCATGAATTCACAATCATCTGCTACCAGGAACCTGGGGTTATGTGTAACCCAATTCCTTTCTCTTCACTACTGTTCTACCAGCTTCTAGTAACATGCTCCCCTTACTAGTAGTCATTATCTACTGTGGCTGCTTTTTCTGTCAGTTATCTTTCACTCTTACTCTTGAAGATTCAAAGGACAATGCAATCTGTACTTAACATACTGGTTCCTCCTCTACACTAATCGAACCGCTGACTGAGAGATGTGTCATGGTTTATTGATGGAACCTTCTTTTGGGGGCTTTAACATCAGTGTACAAGAGCAGAATGTGACATGTGTGTCTCTACTGCTCTCTGCTGGTAGAGACTGAATGGTTACACACATTACCAAGCATAGAGATCATGAACCAACAATTACTTGGTCCTGTGCAGACTTTGAAATGTCTACAAAGAGTCAGCCCGTCCACAAGTACTGCTGTGACATCTCCAATAAACATTACCTTCCCATTCTCAACTATGGGAACCTTTTATTCCTCATACAAAAGGACAAATTTGTGCATGTCCATGCATATCATTCCCTGTTGCAGATAGTGGTTGAGTTCAAAACTTTCAAAGTAGAATATAATACAAGTCAATATAATTGTGATTCACAGGTGCTAGCAAATACATATTTTTGCCAACCAGGAAGCTAATCCGGGAGAAGAGCCTGTACAATAGACAAAGAGAACCATGGCAGACAAAGAAGAGTTCAAGACTTTATTGGTTCAATAAGAGGAGTTAATTGGACCGAGTGTAACATTGGACAGTACATGTTAATGTAAACTGCAACTGAATGGAAATGTTTGAAAGTGATATTTGTGTCCCAGACCACACCTGATCCTTCTGCTAAAACAGGTACAACAGGCAATGTAAAGCAAAGACTGATGAGGTTAACAAGTAGGTCAAGTACTTTGATAGAACAAGTCAAAGACCAATCAGACAAGGGCTCATAACTCAAGAGCAGCAAGTATAAAGAAGTCAAAATGCCCCAAGATACAAACTTTTCCTGAGAATGTGGAGAGTGGTAGTATTGCTGTCTGATCCTCCGTCTTATTCTAAAGGTAGCAGGAATATTTCAGAGAGAAGGTAACATTGTACAGACGAACAGTGTATAACTGATCTCTATAATAACAGAGGTATGCATAACTTAGTGGGGTAGCTCATGGGGCACCAGTTTGTAGTGGGCACCACAGGATGGGCATCGCTGAGCCTCCCCCTGGTGAAGCCAGAACCACACCACGGCTGTGTTGTCTTCCTCACCTACAGGGAGCAAATAAGGCAAGGTGAGAGATGCAAACAGAAAGAGGTTTCAGCCAGAGAAAAACACCTGGCACTACTGGGACACAGTTACCTCTACCAGGAAGATATATCTGAGAAGTGAACAGGCAAACTCAAGCATCCAGTCTGTATGCAGCACACCAGCTTAGGTGCAACATGCTCGGCTCTTTCAAACTAGACGTAAAAAGCCACATATTACACATATGCCCATAAACAGGTAACCTACAGACACATCCCACGATCCTCTTGTTTGTGATGGAGGGCACAAGATGAGGATCGGCCTTGGAGCCAGCATACTCCTTTGGC
>OMKZ01051516.1:18279-45872 GCA_900302535.1 Neoniphon sammara | reverse complement strand
TGCAGTCATTGAATGTGTCACACTCAGCAAGTGTCACACCCAGCAAGAGTATTTATCACTTTCGTCACATTTGCTGCTCACTTTTTTTTTTTTTTTTTTTTTTTTTTTTTTTAAATAATGAATTCTCCAAGTATGCTTTTCATCCAACCACATTGTCAGGAACTGAGACCCTTTAACTTGCTCCAAAGAAGCCCACACAGAGTGAGGCCTTATAGCAGGTATCATTTTATTCAAACCTAAAAATCATGTAGTTAGTCTCAGCAGCTGGTATTCTGTATCCCCATCAATTTGCCCATTCTTCAAGTTGATTTAAACACTCTTCCTCTTCTTCCTGTATAATTCTGTTGATGGACAATCTACAGAGCATTACCATGACCAACTGCAGACACATTGAAGTTGCCCAAGTCCTTTTAAGTAATCCAACTTCTTGTCTCTCTAGTTTCTCCGAGTCAGAATCTGCTTTGTTTCTCTTGAATCCAAGGTTCCGCTACAGGTCAGAGCCTCCTTGAGTAGGGTTTCCCAAGCAGGCAGAGAAGTGTAATCCCTGATAGTTGCAGCATTGGGGGTAACATGTTAAATAACAATCATAATTACTTACCTTAGTAATAGTCAACACACCCTCCCCATTTAGACAATCATATTCATGACAAGATCCCCAACTGAGGTCAGCATTATCCCTGCCGAGGATAACCTAGGCACTGTTCTGCCTTCCCTCCTTGAGTCTTCTGATGGTTTGCCAGAATCTCTTTGAAGGTGGCTGGAAGTCTTTTTCCAAGCCTCTCCAAACTCCTCCCAGGTTTTTGACTTTGCAACTACTGCAGTCCTCTTGATCCGCTGGTACCTCTCCGCTGAATGAGGTGTCCCCTGGGACACTCAGGCACAGAAAAGCCTCCTTCTTCAGCTTGGCAGCCTCCTTCACCCAAGGCACTCCTTCACCCATCAAAATTCAAGACTTTATCAAGACCCAAATAAAAAAATTCAAGATCTGTTGCACAGTAAAAAACACCCGTCTGCTCAGTCGGATCTTTGCCCCTTTGCCTTCTTCTGAGGCTGGGAGATCGCAGAATTTAAAATTCAAGACCTTTCAAGACCAATCTCTGAAAATGACAATTTTAAGACCTTTTCAAGTCTTGAATTTTAAATTAGAAGACTTTTTAAGACATGTAGAAACCCTGTTGAAGCAACATCTTCTTCAGCACAAATCTTCAAAATGCAAGTTTAGTAGACCTGTAGAAACCCTGCTCACCATAGTCATCCACCAGAAGGTCCATGGGTTGCCACCAGGACAAGCACCACCTGCTCTCAGACCACAGCTTCCGTAAAAGCTGCTTCCACAGTGAAGATTTTGAAGAGGGAACGTTCGGACACCACGTCCCCAAGCTGCCCTGGGACACGGGAAAAGCTCTTTCTGAAATTGGAGCTGATATCTGACATAGTTCTCAGCTCCCAATACACCCTCACTGCCTGAATGGGCTTGCCAGACCAGTTTGGCAGCTGACCGCACCATGTGATCCAACTTATCACCAAGAGGTGATCTGCTCTGCCAAGTGTCCAGAACATATGGCTTCAGATCACATGAAGTCTATCGTCTTCCTGAAGCCAAAAATTTTATGCAGCCAAATGAGATTATGCTGTTAAAGTAACTTGTAACAACTTAAGACTATATCAAATGATTACCAAATCCTAAATGTATTTGCTCCTAAATGTATATGATGAACATACAGTATATCTCATTTTATCATAACTGCTTTTTAGCTGCCACCCACTGCCAAGCCCATGACCCTGCCACTTAAGGAAAACTTTGCTTCATAATAAGGGCAGGTTCAAATACTTTTCAAATATTTTTCAAAAATAATTAGGCCTACAACTGATCAGTGAATTGTGCATTGTGCAGCGTGCTAAATAAGGAGCATTTGAAACAGTCAACATCAATTATACTTTATTTGGGTTCTTTCCTATGTTTGCATTTATACATTATATATTATTTTGGTTCTGCAGAGGCAAAAACCTGGCCTGAGTATCCTAAAAGCATTTTAACACTGAGAACATCTTTCTTTGTTTTAAAAACCAATGGAACAGGGACTATGGCCTTGGTTTTACTGAAGCGCTGTGAGGTGGGCTAATACTCACATTTCATGAGGATAGCTGGGTCAGGCTACCACAGTCAGAGAAAGATTTTGAAAAGGACACAAAATACAAACCTTTAATCTGATAGAAACCATTTAAAGTTTAGCAATGTTTTGGTATAAACATGACAGTGAAGGGTGAGAGTGAGACCAGGTGACGTCTTAAGGGGTATGATACAAAACAGATATGTCATTTAGGAATGGTGTCAAAAAAAATACAAATATTGGAACATTTTTAATTTCTGGCAACTGAACATTAGTTTGTACTGTGTCTGTGCCAACAGTCACAGACACTGTACAGACCCTTTCACAACACATCCTTGTGAAATGTATTTCTACTTATTACTTACTATAGAAGATATATTTTGTCTGTGACCACCATTTTCTTAATATAATACAATGTTTAGGGGCCCATGTTTGGAAAGAGGATTGATCAAAGCAGCTGGTCACAGAATTATCATTATCAGCAAGCAGTATCAATAATATTAAATGCATGGCACAATTATAAATGACAAAACTGGCCACATAAAGAATGTCAGCCTAAATTCATTACATACAGAAAACAACAATGATACACAGGACTAAACTAATAATGTGCTACTCATCAGTAACAGGCAGGAATTTTACCAATTTCATGGCATTGCTTTAGCATAGCATGGGTAATTAATCCATCATCTTGGCTAAGGAGACCCGGCCTAAATAGGAATTGGAATATGTTCACCAATTCAAGAAACATATGCCAGATATGTAAACTTCACTTGGACACCAGGGTAAACAATTGGGATCAAATCCAGGAAAATACTCTGTTCTTTGCCTTTTCCTTCTGTCTTTAGATGATGGTGGCTGTCAGTTGCTCTGAACTCTGATGACTACTCCAACATGTCTCAATAGGATTCCATTCATTAAGTGGAACCGCAGCCATATTAAAGTAGCCTTGGGTACAGACTGCATGCACTACCATCAATAGAAAACAAGAATTGAAGCTGAGGGTGAGGGTTTTTCATACAGATGCTGTGCTGATCTGTCACAAATCTACCAGCGACCACAAATGGCTCCATCATGGAGGTCCATCAGAGAATTGGCCGTAAGTTAGAGGGCTTTCACATCAGAGACCCAGGCACGGCTCTGAGTACACTTGACACCAAAGTCCAGTTCGTTTGATTAGTCTGAACACTGTGTACTGTACCCGAACACGGATCAATGAACCGTGCCCGTGTCCACTTGAAAAGGTGGCCTCAAGTACAGTTCATGTGTACTCAGGTACAGTTCACTTCAGGTGTGAAAACTACTTTAACGTCCAAATATTTAGCAAGGCTAGAAAAAGAGAGATAACTGAAAAGGCTGTTGTGGTGTGGCTGTAGATTTTTTTAGTGGCGTATAAGTAAAAGTGAAAGGTAGATTGTTTCTAAATGTATCTGATCACTACTAAAAAACACTGCATTGCAGCTTGTAGTTGAATAAACTGGTTTAGCTAAGCAACTGATATGACATGACTACTAGCCACAACTAATGCTAGCTTCTACCAAATTTGTTAGCTAATGTGTCAATTAGATGTGTTAACAAGACAGTTACGGTAAGCTGACCAGTCCCCCTTTCTTGTACATGGGTAAGTTGGTTGACATGGGATTTTCTGTTCCATGAACAGGGTTTCTGTCACTTTCCTGACATAAAATTTAAGACTTTTTCAAGATCCAAATAATAAATTTCAAGACCTTCTGAGGCCAGGAGATCGTGGAATTCAAAATTCAATACCAATCTCTGTAAATTAACGTTTTTAAGACCTTTTCAAGTCTTGAATTTGAATTTAAGATTTTTGAGACTTTTTTAAGTCCTGAAGAAACCCTCCTTAAGTGCTTATCTTCAAAATGCAAGTTTAGTCAGTTAGCTAGATTGTGACCTTATTTTTTTACACTTTGACCATCCAATAACTCAAGTCCAGACACCATTGTGCCTTTCCTTATAGAGGTGCAAGGTGCTATTGCAATCAGACAAACACTGAGAAGAGAAAGCCAATACAGATGGTCGTTGAAGATGGTGCTTGAAAGATAGAGGTACAGTGAAATAATTTCCACTATGAAAAGAATGAAACACCTATATACACTGATAAAATGAGCACTGGTCTTTTTAGGTATTAAGGAAAAGTGTAGCTAATATATATTATCATAATTTAAAATTATTATAATTTAGAATTACTTCAAATCAGTAAAAATCTGTCATACATTTTCAGTTCAGGTAACTACTATGATGCAAGATGAGTGCATTGTCCTGTTTACATATTAATCTGCAATTTTCTGCCATCATAGCCCTCTCATGTTGGAGGCTTTGGCAGTGTTTCATCTCATAGTTAACTGTTTAAGATAAGCCACGTTCCTAAGATAAGCCAAAGTGCAGTGCCAGCCAATTATAGTTTCAGCTCTTTATCTCAGAATAAAAACAGCACAGAAATTAAATAGATCTGTTAATTTTTGTTGAGATGGACAAGTGGTTTTAGAAACACGATCACCTATATATGGCCACTGCTGCCCAAGAGCTGAGGACCCCCAATATGGCCGCCACAGGGTGTGTTACATCACCTGAAAGCCCTCTGTTAATGTACTATCATTTTTATTCTTTATGAAATATTATTTTTGAGGGACCAATGTGTCTCAAAGAATGAAATACCTAAACAATTTGGATGTGACTTTCTGAATTTAAAAGTGGTTGAGCCTGTATGAAGTTCAGTCTTTTAAAGCCAAACTGAACTTTGGTAGAACATTTTCTCTTTTCATCTTTCAAAGAAATTGAGGTTCACTGAGTTTCCCCCCGTAGACTTTCTATATGGATCATTTCAAATAGGTAAAACTACCCCTTGAACAGTTAGAGACCGGACACAGAATTCAATAGCATTAACTAATTACTTTGTGTTGTTTTCAGAACGTTTGGAAAAGGTTTGGCGGTGACTATGGGCAGAGTTCCACTGCATTTTTCATCTGATTTGAGTGTGCCAGGTCTTACACATGCTAGGTACAGTGATCACTTGTCACATCTGGGAAGGCTGTTTATAGATGGATTATTTCTTTAAAACTATTAGACTGAAAAGTAGCCACACTGGACACTAAAGACTGGACTGCTTGAAAAAAACGTACAAATTTCCATGTTTTTTCATTTTGCCTTAGTTTTCTAGCTTTCCAGCTTTATGATGACTGTATCATCCCATTAAGGAATCAACAGCATATGCAATATTGGTGGTTAGCCTCTCATGATCTCAGGTTTATGTGCACTAGAAAATCTAAATATTCTTCCAAACATCTTTTCACACAGCACACGATTAACTTTAAATTACCTTTCTGCACTCACTCACACAAAGTTAAGGAAAACATCATTTCAGTTCAGACAAAAGTGTTTGATTATTGGCACAGATATCACTAGATAGCCCCCTCCCCCTATAGCATTCCCTGTCAGGGAGTGTAGTCTTTATTGTAGTGAAGAAAATGTCAGATCAGTAACTATACAAACAGAGGGATAAAACAGCCAAAACCCTGGCCCCAAACCCACCTCCTTGACGACACTGTTTCCATGACAACTTGACGACTATTTCTTTCTGCGGTTTTGTGACATCATTCATATAACCATCCTGTGAATTTAGATCAGTCTCTCAATGACAATAGAAGTAATAATAGGTACGTGACAAAAAAAATATCACACATGTAATTAAGTCTTTCAGCTTCCTCTTCCTCTCCTCCTGTTTTACAGCACTGCCTCCTCCCAAACCAGGTACTTTTACCCCAAATCACACCCGCCCCCCTGCCTCAAAACCTCACCACCTCAGTCCACCAGAATACAAATGGAAACGGGAACGCCTCCTTCCATTTTCCTTTGTTCCTCCTCTCACGGAAATCTTTAAATCAATTTATTTTGAGAGAGTGATTTTCCTCCTGTAATCCTCCTCCTGTAATCCACTCACTCCTGTAGTCCATTCCAAATACCAATGGCCAGGCCTGGAGATCCACTCCAATCCCCTAGCAGGAGCTGTCTGTCTCAGCAGCCTTGGAGGGAGTTTCCTCTGAGGGGGTCTCACTGGAGATCCCAGTATCTCCGTTCTCTGGTCCATCACTCACTGACATCTTCTCTAGAGCTGCAAGGCAGACATAGATTCAGATGTATATTCTATAATGATCCATTCTAGATCAAAGAGAAAACATCCTACATGAAAGTTTAAAAAAAATAAATAAATAAATATAATGAAAGTTTATAATACCACCAAAAATGAGCATTTGGCAATGTTTTTCTCTATTGTCTAAGTAGATTTCGATAAAAGGCTTCGAGCCTCCAAATGTACACCAATGATATAACAAATAACCAATGATATTACAGTTCTTTAGAGGTGTACAAGACTATGCATTTTTGTAGATTTCAATAACACCATACAAAATACTCACGAAAAGATGTTTTCTATTCAGGTAATCTATTAATTTAAAAAGAGTTTAAAAGTATTGTGGGCATTTTTTTTATTGACGCCTGGTTGCATATGCCATCTGTTTTTTTATGTTGTGGCTACCCAGTTATGTCAGCCTCAGGCTAGATGTGCCAAGGCAGAAAGCTTATCAAGATGAATTACAAGTGTTGGGAATGGAACTTGACCAGCAGAGGGGAAGGGGCATGGGACTAATGCTGTGTTCGAGGCGTCCTGGGAACTGGGAAGTACCATGTTCAAACCTCCGAGGTCCCACCGAGGCGCGTTTGAGAGCTCCGCTTGGGAGAAGCAACAACAAACATGATCACCAACAAGTGAATGCAGCTTATTATGCTGATTCCTGCCACTGAAACTAAAAATCAAAGAGTAGTGAGCGAACTGAGCAATATTGAGACGGAGAGAAGACGGAGAAGGTCATTTGTGGCTGACAAAACCATCTCACTTTTACATGCTGCTTCTCAGTGAACTGGGAGTTGGGAAATCATACCCGAACTCCCCAGTGGGAGTTCCCATTGACAGAGGCGTTCAGGAACACTTTTCTTTCTGCGACCTGGAACTTCTCCCAGGTCCCAGGAAGCCTTGAACTTACATCTTTAAATCCCCTGCCTTTTCCATGACTTTCCAGACTAAAATGTTGAATTTCCATGATCTATATATAAACTTAACATGGCTCTTTGTCTTTTCTTGACCAAAATTTAGATTAGATTAGATTCACCTTTATTGTCATTGCACAAAGTACAAGTACTAAGACAACAAAATGCAGTTTAGCATCTAACCAGAAGTGCAAAAGAAGCAGTGATACATATATAGTATCTACTTTGAACCCCGCTTCAGATTCAGAGGTCTTACTAAAGTTTATTATTCTGTTTTATTCTGTGGGGGAAGTAGTGAACATAACATGAACACAATGGAAAATAAATGTTTTTAAGAGTTTTTTAAATTGAGGCTGACAAAACTCCATAATATTCCATGACATTTCATATCTGGAATAGACTTTTCAAAATTCCATGACCTGTGGGAACCCTGTTTTCAGATTTTCACGGCACCTCGGACACTGGGCTAGAGGTAGAATCAAGTTTGGGATGTTACCCTGAAGTGATGCTGAGTTGTTGGTAGACTGCGCTGTGTTTGCGTCCTCCAGTTCATCCAGGTAAAGTCGGTAGCGATGGCCGTTGTCATCCTCATACTCCACATTCTCATCATCGCTGTCCACCTCTGGAGCTACATACACCACCTCAAATTCTATCTGTCCTCGCTGACACACCACATACACAGATACACACACACACCAAACGAGTACTTAGAGAAAAACAAGGAGAAACAATGTGGTGTGTGTGTGTGTGTGTATGTGTGGGTGGGTGTGTTACCTGCTGGGACAGGATGGTGACGGCCTCCTTGTGTTTGGCATCTCGGAGGTTGATGCTGTTGACGGCCAGGATGGCATCTCCAACGTGCAGACCTCCACATCGCTCTGCCGGCTGGCTGGGATGGATCTCTGAGATCAGGATGGGAACGCCATGTTCCTTACCACCCTGATGAGATCACACACACACACACACACACACACACAAACATTAACATATAAGACGTTAGCACACAATATTTTCAGAAAGTATTCAACACCATTGACTTTTCACTTGTTTTATGGTGTTCCAGCTTGACTTCAAAATAGATTAAGATTTCTGTCACTGATCTACATGTAATAATGTAGTAGTAGAACCAGAATCTTCATAATGTCATTGCTGTGCTCTTACCAACTGACTCACCATGTTTACATTTTTCATTTATTCCCTTGACCACTGTAACTTCAACCTCTGGAGGATGAAGCTCATTACCTAAAAAAGTTCCCCAAAACTTTCATTAAACTAGATTCAGTTTTTACATTCATAAATTAAATTCATGTTTTAGACCTGCTGGGAGGCGTGGGCCTATACGTCACTGTGTCATTGTATCAGCACTTAGGTCCAGAGCAGCATATCTCAAAATCTATTTGGTGGATCGCCTTGAAATTTAGTGACAACACTCATATTACCTAGAGTATGAAACTTGTCAATTTTGGTGACCCTTTGGTCTTTACTCTAATACTTGAAGTTGGGTTTTCCTTTAATTGTCACCCATCTGTATGTGGTTTTTGAGGCCCACTGTGCAAGTCAGATTCCCCTAGGGACAATAAAGGTCTTCATTCTGCAACTCAGTTTTATCCATTTAGGCTGCTACACCACAAAAGGTACCAATAATGCAGTGGCTCTGACTTCATACCGTGATGGAGATGCCCAGTCCCTCATGATCTTCTTTGGCTAGCACCACCTTCCTGATAGGGCCCACTCCTTGGGTTTTTTTCAGCATGTCTGGGTCCTGAAATCAGTCAAAGAGAAGAATTAAGAGTTTCACAGATTATACTCTGGAAGTGGAAATCTGAAGCTTAGAAGTTTCAAATAGCTTAAATGAGCGGCCCATCAGTTTGAGCACAGACGTTTGCAGCCGCTGGGATCTGCCTGATTCTTCAACAGTTCAACACTCACATGGCCCACAGGAGAGGGTAGAGGTTTCTTTGGATCATTACGCCCCCTACAGGCTCGTATGACTGTCTTATGGCGGTGGAGATGGATCTCCGCCTCCAGTTGGTTCCACAGCTTGTCATGGGCAGGTCCCTTCATGTCGCGGCCCAATAGTTGGATCTGCTGCACCCTGGAAGGAAAAACACCAGCCAATCAAATGTTGTCACTGCAAATTTCAGACAATTCATCAATCCTATTTTCTGGCTTTTTTTTTATCAAAGTTAGGGTCGCAGCTGAAACAGGGCAAGCGTAGAAACTTATTATCTATTATTGGTCAAGCATTGGCTAACAATTAACACCTTCAAAAGGAATACTCCAACGTTTTGGGAAAAATACCCTTTTTCCAACTTACCCAGACTGAGACAAAATGTTTGATAAAATTTTCATTACTGGTTCAGTTCCTATGGGTAGCATTTCATGTTAGCTTGGCATAAAGACCTGAAGTCTACAGGAGTCATTAGCCTAGCTCTGTCAAAGTGAAAAAATAAACCTTACAGCAACTGCGAAGCTGTCTTATTTACACAATGTATCGTGTATTTGAAATACACGTCTTGGAATGTTTTTTTTTTTTAAAAAAAAAAAAAAACAAGAGTCATTTTAGGAGAAGTTAGATGGTAGGAACTATATATGGTAGAAGTTCATACCATCTAACTTCTTCTAAAACAACGAAATATTTCCAAGACGTGTATTTCATTACCGTGTAATACACATGATGCACTGTGTAAATAAGACAGCTTCAGAGTTGCTGTAAGGTTTATTTTTTTCATTTTGACAGAGCTAGGCTAATGACTCCTATAGACTTCAAGTCTTTACACTAAGCTAACACGAAATGCTACCCATCAGAACAGAAGCAGTGGACGTACAGAGGTGAAAATGGTATTCAACAGCTTGTCTCAGTCTGGGTAAGTCGGAAAAAGGGTATTTTGCCCAAAACGTTGGAGTATTCCCTTAACTTCACATTCATACAGTTCCACACATTAACACGGGGGCACCATCAAATTATTCTACTGTTGGGGTTTCAATGCCTCAGTCAAGGGCACCACAACAGCAATTGTTCACTTTCTTCACTCACATTTTCTCATCTAGTCTAGGAATTTGAACCACCAACCTTCTGGACACAAGCCCTCCGCTCTAGCCTCCAGGTCTGGCCAGCCCTTACCTGCCAGCAAGCTCCTTGTCCAGGTATTTGGCAGCGAGTCTGGCTCCGTACACCTCAGCCTGCAGTACAGCCATGTGCCTGCGGAGGGCCTCGTTCTCCTTCTTATACAGCCTCACTTCTGCCTCCAGCCTCACCTCTGCTACTTTTTCCTTCTTACTAGCCTCCAGCTCTCGCTCCTAATACACAAACAGACACAGACACAGACACACACACACACACACACACACGCACACAGCACAGCAAGCAACATAAGCAAGATGAGCGGCTTTGAGCATGATAACCTGTGCATTTTGCAGAGAAAGAAAGCTACTTCTACTGAGCAGAAACGCAGGTAAAACATGCAAAATGGACTAGAAAGCTACTTCTACTTCAGTACTAGTATAGGTAAAACATACAAAATGGACAAGAGATTGATTATGGCAATTGATTTTTTAGGTTTCCAGTTTTCTATAACTTTTATTTGAAAAACTTCAGGTTTGAGTTGATGCTAAACTCTGAAGTCTCTTTTTTTTATTTTCAATGGATGCCTAATTAGTGCTTACTAGCTAGTCAATCAAAACAACTTAAGCTATGAAAGGTAAAGCCAAAGCTGCCAAAATCTATGATGTCTAAAGCTGGGTAGAGGGGTAGGGTAAACCTCTATTTTCCTTCCATTCGGTTTGATGTGATGGCCTGTATTCATCGGAATGCATTTTTTCTGGGAGGTAAAAAAACTCCTCCCTTATAGCTGGAGACCCTACCCTCGCAACCATTCAGGTTCAACCAGCTCTGTCAAGGAAGGGTACATGTTGTAAAACAAGGTGGACAAGCAGCCAGTTGTAAGACAAAATCAATCAATCCTACAGCGACGGCACAAGATCGGACAATGGCACGGGATTGGAATGTGGACCAGGTAGAATCAACCATGATACAATTATGTCAAATATGGACATAATTTAGACTCGATCCTGCGTGAAGTCTCACTTCACGATTCTACCAAATTGGCAAATTATGCCAATAGATTTCTACATTCTATTCATGGTTGTTATACCATATTCCAACCAGCAGGGTGGTAGCCATGGGCACTGCTGTACCCATTCTCACTATGCAGAGGAAGTCAAGTGAAAGCAACAACCAGGGTTCAGCAAGATGGACAAAACTGCTGCTTTAAAACAAACATACACTTGCTAGCATAATCACACAGCTACAACAAAATCTGTTAAATCGCCAGCAAAAATGAGACACTTTTATGCATTCAGTTAACTTTTACGTTTTGTATATTTTGTCAACTACCTGATTATTCTCTATAATAGCCTAAATATGATAAAGCCATTTCAGCATTGAAAGTTATCCAATGGATGGTCTATTGGTGGGGGCCAGATGATCAAGTTTGCTAGCTTGCAACAGTAGCCTCAAAACCCTTTTCTGAGCCACGAAAAACCCTGTCACATCTAGTAATGCTTTCAAGTAAAGCTCAATGGCTTGGGACAGCTTTACTTAAGGAGAAGTACATGTGGGACGTTGGGCAAATTTACTTTCCAATGAATTTATAAAAAAAAATACTTTTTGATGTTTCAAAATTCTGAAGAATTCTGAATTTAACTTGAACTAGCCCAAACACTGCTACGCAGACACACCAACTGAACTGACATACTGAAACACACCCACAGGATGGAAAGACACATACCGCACACACAAGCACATGAACACATGCATAGTCTCACACTTACCATCTCCTCTACTGTGGGTGCAGGCTTTAGGTGAAAAGAAGCAGAGGAAGAAAAAGAAGCAAAAGATTAGAGGAGTTCAAATCTGGCGCAGCAGCGATAGTGAGAAATTTAACCATTCAGCGTGAACCGAATATATAAACATTATGGGGAAGTAAGATCATTAGTACTGAGGCAGGAGGATAAAGAGGGTGGGAAAGGAGTAATAGGGCATACATTTACCCTCTCATTTCATATTTAAAGGAATACTCCAATGTTTTGGGCAAAATAGGATATGATAGGGACTATAACCACCGAACACAGATGGAAGGATACATGTGTTCAGCAGTTATAATTCCAACCATCTAACTTCTCCTAAAACGACTCTCCTTTTTTAAAAAAAATTCCAAGACACGTATTTCAAATGCACACAATATATTGTGTAAATGAGACAGCTTCAGAGTTGCTGTAAGTTTATTTTTCACTTTGATGGAGCTAGGCTAATGCCTTTATGCTAAGCTAACATGATATGCTAACTATAGGAACTGAACCAGTGGATGTACAGAGGTGAAAATTGTATCGAACATCTTGTCTCAGTCTGGGTAAGTCGGAAAAAGGGTATTTTGCCCAAACCATTGGAGTATTCCTCTAACTTTGCTGGGACAAACCAAGCTAACTTCAAAGAACAAGTGTGACCCGAGGCAGACGGTCACATTGCACTGCCGTTGTTGCTACACGGCCCCTGCTAAAAATTGCCCATGAATACACTACACAGTGTACAGCTGATAGTCAACATGCACGCACGTTTTCCACCTATGTGAGAGAAGATAATTCTCCCTGCCAGGAGAGAGCAGCAGTCTCAAAAAGTACCCAAAAAGAACCATAAACCCCAAGAGCACAGATATATAAACAAACAAAGTAGTGTTAGCCCATCATTGTCATGCCACTCCAAATCTGTTCAAACTGAAGACTTGTTTACTGTTAGTAGTTCTCGCTGGTTATGGTTAGGGTTGCTAGCTAGTTAGTACAATATCAACACAACTAGATTTTGACTTCTTTTCTCATGCCCTGATTTGCTCAGGTCAAACGGGCAAATTGAGAACTCTCTCTCCATGAAGGCCTCCACCCCAAATTCAACATGCTGAACCAGCTGGGAAGCCGTAGAGGACGACCATTGGTGCGGGACACACCACACACACTTCAGGGGATCATAGAACACCAAAGGTCCAACAAGATCCAACGCCTGACCATAAGCTTAGTGTATCAGGGGTTTTAGTCTACCCACTGATAGCATGAAGCTGGAACTGGAGATCACTGGCTACATTTCCATAGTATACTATGGTCAAGTTCCTATTCACTGTAAAACTTCAATTTAAAGACAGAGTCCTTTTTATTGGTCGAGAATGGCTTCACATTTTTTGACAAATACAGGCATGTGAAGCATCATGCTATTCAACCCACCATATATTGAGACTATAACGCCAGCAGGGGGCAGCTTTTCCTCCTCCTGCTTGCCAGTGAAAAGCAGCTTCCTCTGGGCAGCCGCTGCTGCAGTGCCCATTCTCATCCATTCCCACCACATTCTGATAGCTTAGCACTCCGGCTAAGGTACCAGTACAGCTAAAGTACCATACATTATCAGAGACAGATTATTTAATTATTCCAATGGGTTTGATAGGGGTGGGCACTACGGTAGACATCAGGCAGGCAAGTCTCTCGCAACCCAGTCTAAAATTTGGGCTTTCGTCAATTTAAAAAACAAACAGATTTTTCCATTTCCATTTTTCCACTTTTTGCTCCACTTTTGCACTTTGTTGGCATGGTATTTGGTGATGACAAATATCCATCATCATCAGCTTTCTCATAATCAGTTAATGAGTTTAGCAGGTCATTCTGACATAGTTATTACATTTTCATGAGTAAACCTGAAAACGGGTTACTGAAGTAACTCAATTAAGAAGGCAAGTCTCCTTGCATGGAAATGTAGACAGAATTTTACTGGGTCTCTATGTTTACATGTACACTAATACTCAAACTGCTGAATTTATTAATTTAATGAGACAGTTCACCCATTTTGAAATAATAATAATAGTAATAATAATAATTTACCCCCTGAGTGGTATGTAGGGTAGTAGTGATGCTATCATGTAATTGTTCTTGCTGTGCTGGATACGGCTGGATGGCAATGCTAACTATTAGCCTCCTGTCACTGGGCAAATACATTCAAACAAGGTTTAACAGCACTTTTACAAGTGTTGTTGTCCAAGAGTTAGGGTGATTTACTGGTGACTTTACAGGAGATCAAATATTGATCTCCTGTAAAGTGAGATCAATATTTGATGTCATAATAATAATGATAAATAAAACATGAAAATCTGAGCCTTCACTTTATTGGATTTGACGATTACATGCAAATTAATTGGTTTAATTAAGACAGTTATTTTTTTAAATAAATCTCACACTTTTATTCTTATGGCTGAACAACCCAATTTTTAATTTCTGTGTATATGAGCCACAGTCTAATCATCAACTATTTTGAGCAAAAATATCATACTGCACCCTGTAATCACATGTGCTTCCCATTTTCAGACAATGACATTTGCACAAGTGCTTTTACATCTTATTTGAGTGGATTTATGTGTAAATTCCTTTAACAAGCCAACTGAGGGGATATCTACCCAATGACAGGAGGCTGGCAGCACTGGGGCCATCCAGCCAGAAAGAGGGATAGCATCATTACTGCCCTATATACCACTTAGTTTTGTTTTATGCAAAAAAAAATGCTCATTTATTAATTATCTGATGAGAATTTTCCACAGGTGAACAGAGAAGCAGAATTTTATTTTGGGTTTCAGATTTGTTTCATGTCAATGTACTGGAACTTCCAGTGGAACATTTTATTGTTTTCTATACCAATCTACCTGTAACTTTCAATAATTTAAAGGCCTACATAAAAAAATTCTAAAGCTACGTTCTACACTTTTGTTTTTCAGGAGAAGGTCATAGTATTTATTGTGTCTACATGTTTAACTGGAAGCTACAAGTCTAACTGGAAGCTCACCTTGTGAAGGTTTACACTACGAATGGACAAATCTGTCATATAGCTCCTACTTACCCTCTTAATACTTTAATTTCCGTCTTGACAGCATTAGCGTCTTGGCCTGGCTTTACCAGACCAATTCGCAAATGTGTATTGGTCTGTAATCTCTCTGTTCATTTTCAATTTCCAAGGAGCATTATCAACAGTCGCAGACCAACATGCCTCTAGACGCAATTGGATAGACATAAAAACCAATCAGAGAAACAAAACATGTAACTTAGCACTGTTTGTAAATGCCTCAATAGCATTCTTCTGCTAGTCATCATATCAAATCCACCCCATATTAGATAAACAGTTGTGACCGGCCCGACCAGGGCCTGGATGGGGGAAATCTGTCTGAATGGGAGGGGGCGAGACCCATCTACCAGAGCAAATAAAACATGAGCTCACAGAATGGTCTGGTTCCCAGGCTATTAATGTCTGGCTTTGCCCAGTGTAAGTACTATGTATATTCATAGAGTTCATGTTGGGGATGTGGAAAGAAATTAAACTACATTCACTATACGTAATGATTACACACTTTCTACATTATATTTCAGGGCATACTACAGTAGGTTACTACATACTACAGTACTTTGAGATAACGCAGTTTTATTTATGTTTCAGAAAGCTGATACTGATACTATGTTACTTTGATACTGATACTATGTTTCAGAATGCTGCACTCTGCCTGGAGTGTGGCTTGAGTGGACGTTGTCACCAACTGACAGGAAATATAGGAGTGGCTCAAATACAAGCAAAACAGTCATTTCTTTGTGACATGGTTACTCTCCTACTTAAACTTTAAAATCTTTTTCTGCTCAGTTGACTCAGTCAGTGCAACTTCACTCCAGCAGGAATTAACTGCAATCAACTGCACAGGCTACAAATGTGACACACTGTAGTTTTCTCTGACTCAGCCTTTTATCTTTATTTCTTACTCTATCCTTCTTTCTTTCATTCTTTCAACCATGCATTTACTTTTAACTGTAAATACTTACAGGAGAGAGACACTACTTGCTACTTCTCAGCTTTCGCATTGCTTTAAATGTGTAAGATTCTCTTTTTTCCCTTCATCTTTCTCGCTTTTTCTTTTCTTTACTTAAAATACACTTTATACTCTTCCTACTGTTCTGACTCCAAATAACAAATCCTGCTATTTCCATTTTATCCAAAACAGTTTGTTTGCCACTCCTAAAAATTTTGTTCCATCTCCACCAAAATATGCACAGACCATAAATCAACTAATCCAAACAAAAAAACTACTGGGGAATTCTGATGCTCAAAATAGTTTCGCTAAAGTTTGCCTTGAAAATTCGGGGGTTATGACTATGGACCCTGAAGGACCATGTAAAATTAGGGAAGAATTGGCTGCCATGTGGTGCTACAGCTTCAGTCCAATAAAATATTAATGAAGGCTTCTCGTTCTATAGTTTAGTTATGGATATGTTTTGGATGTCAAATGATTCATGTGGTTAGGACAAGTTTGCTGTATACAAGTCTTAATGTCAAATGAATTCATTTTCCACCTCTTTGAGTCCGAAACAGTTTTTTTGCTACTTTTATCATATGTTTTCTAAATTTGGAACACAGCATATCAAATACAAGTTCATCCTGATAGCATAGTTTATGATTTATGAACTGCATGGGAACATACAGGCCTACAAAGACAGTTATTGTAAACTGAGCTCTGTTGCTGCGTGGGACCATATTTTACATTATGTTTTATTTGCTGTATTCTATAACTATTTGTTGCAACTATGACTCAAATTCCCCTCAAAGATGAAAACTTTTCATCAGCATCCTCTACTTTTCCATCTACCAGCCTGTCTTTAAGGAAGACTATGGCGGTATCTCTTCCGCCTCCACTTACCAGTCTGTCTTTGATGGAGTCTGAGTCTTCGGCCTGGCCCTGCTTAGCATGAAGCTGCAGCTGAAGAGCATGAAGCTGTAGAAGCTGGTCATGGACCTCCCTCTCTACCACGGCTCGCTCAGCCTGAACCTCCATCAGCTCCGAACGCAGGTCAACCAGCTGAGCCTGGGACAGAGGGGTGGATAGATGGAGGGAGGAAAGAATGGAGGTGGGGAGTGTGGGACAGCATAAAGGGGGCAAAAATACCAGGTCAAAATCACTGCCATGCTAGCTTGTTTCAGAGATTACAACAGCAGTGAAGTGGTAATCCCTGTGTTCCTCTTTTTTTCAAGCAATCGTTCTTGTAATGTTTTAGATTTTGTCTCTATCTTTGGTACCAAGCTGTCGATGCTGCAGTGTTTACTTTTTATCTTGTCTCTATATCTGATGCTATGTGGTAATTGTTGTGGTATTTTAATACATGATGAACCTCAAAGATACTAGTAACTAGTGAACAATCCAGACATGTAGGTTCCCACAATATCTAAATGCTTCCGCCTAACAGACTGTACTTTGGAAGCTCTGAAAATGAGTAGCAAAATAAGCTGGATATCCGGTCATTTCCTCGCTTCTGTATTTCCTGTGCAGACACGTAAATAACTCCTACTGGAAACCAAATTAGTCCAAGCCTAGTTAGCTAGCTGCTGAGCAGAAGTGGAAATTCAAGAAGATACTTTTAATCCAACTCTTTCATAATATTGCAAAATTTATTCCGTAAAGAGCAAGGTTCCTCCTCGCCGCACAGACATCTTTTATGTCTTTTGGTGTCTTCTTTCATCGGTTTCATCGGCATATCATCCATGCTAGCTAGCTGTCTCGGTTGTTTCTGAGGGGAATACATTTTCGTGAACACTGTGTCGTGAGTAGTTGAATATTCTTCCAGTACGAAGAGTTTTCCCGTGGAAGATGACAGCTCCTCAAATTTTAACAAGCTGAATTACAGACTTATCTATGGAGCATTTGAAGATTGTGGAAGAGATAGTCTGGCTTGCAAAACTATAATCTGACTCACTCACATATTCATTCATTTCCTCACAATTAGTGTATCTGCCCACAGTGGCTGTTAGGAGGAATGGCACACAGGATGCTGAGAATCACTGTTTGTTCGGTAATACTGCTGAACTGTTTAAGGCACTTTGCGTATATTACACTAGGGCTGAAATAATCTAAAATAATCTAAATACTCTCAAATGCAATTCCTGTTGGATTCTTCAAATCCTAATAGTGATAAATTAGTGTATGTTGTTTTACAGCAACACAGCAGGACATTTACTGTTCTGCTTTCATTTTACTCATTTGGTGGCACTGTAGCTCAGTTTTGATTACAACGGTAGCTCCTTTGACCAAACATACTGTCTCAGCTGATTCTCCAGTGACAGACAGTGCCAAGCATCACTAAGCAGACCAGTGATTCTCAAGGAAGGTGTGGGTGCATTTTAGGCTTCAAAACAAAGGGAAGGAAAGACAAGAAAGTGATTAAAGCCACCTCATTTATTAATTTTGTCATTCAACTTAGAAGCACTCTGGAAGTACAACAAACGTACTGCGCCTGGTGAGACACTGCTCAGAAGTTACTTGAAATGTGGATCTAAACCAGTCAGAATGGCATTCCACTGTCAACTTCTATCTGCTGCACTCTGTGCACAGAAAATAACAGCTTTCACTTGTAAAGGGATACCTGCACCTTTTTCAAAGCGCACAGAGTATGTGGAACTATAAGTAAATTCAGTATCCTTTATGTTTCCTTTTTTTTTTTTAATCACATCTAATTTTTTTTCTAGAACTGTCTTGTATTCAAATGGGCAAATAGTTCAAGATGTCAATCTAGAATCCATGGAATCGCCTAGATCGTGATACCATCATTATCGTGGGTAAAATGTAATAGTATCTTATCGTGAGTGACCCAGTAATTCCCACCCCTAGTTGGCAGTACCGTCATGTTACTATGAATTGCACTGGAGAGAATGGTCTGTTGCCCATTCACCTTAACCAAGTGGCATATCTAGGAAAGCCCTCAATCAAACAGAACCCTAAACTCATGTGGGCGTATCTTGCCCAGAACTCGAGTGGGATTCATAATTGTGCAGTGCTGTCACGTTTTTCCTTGAATTCTTTGTTGAAGAAGCTTGAGTGTCTGTAGGTGGTGTTCTTTCTTTGTCTGTTCAGCTGTAGTGGTGATTGCTGCTTATGCTAACTACCCACTGCTTCTTCTATTTACACACTGGAAATGCAAAACATAATTTCCTCTGTGCGGCAGATTATTTTCCCAGGAAAGACATACCACACACCAGGTATTGAGAACCGGCACTGACAGGTGATCTCTAGTTGGCAAAGGAGCTAAATACTAGGTTAAATAAGTTTATAATAACAATAATGAGTTTGTATTTGTGGGTGGAGAGTAAATTCTTCCCAGAACAACTAAATTATACAAATACGGTTCTTGCCTTACTTTACAGTCAACATATGACATAAAAAAGCTGCTTTACAAGAGTGCAACCTAACTCCACACTGCTTAACTCTGCAACAATTTATGCCAGAAGCAAATCACACAATCATCTATTGCAGGACATCTCACATTTGCTGAGCTACCAAATCCCAGTTTGCATCAAAATAGCGCACATGCTTTAGTATGAGGCAACAATGCGAGTTTGCACATTACAAGAGTCTACAACACGGAGCTGCATACTCTCAAGAAGGCCAGACTTCAAAGGGCACATCTCATCAACTCTTTGTCTGACTGTTTGTCAGTAAACACAGTGAAGACATATCCTGCTGCTGTCTATTTGGCCAATGTGACAATCCGGCTTGTGGTGCCACTCTTATGCTAAAAGAGTATTGACAAAGACATATCACACAGACCTAGAGTACGTTGGGAGATCAGGATGTGATGTGAGGACCTTCTCACACTATGCAAGCAACAATATGCTGTTTTAACCTTGATCTTGACAGTTTGTCTGGGACTGTCTGGCCCTAATATTGTACAGTATGATGTGTGTCTGGTAGTAGGCATACACCATATGGTGATTTTGGTCATTTCTGCTTGGGGTTGTTGCTGCCTACCTGGTCTGGGTTACCGTAACTCTTCTGTAAGTTACATGTGTATAAAGGTGTACTACATGTTCTAACTAAATCCAGACTTAGCAGGTGAAAACAAGTGTCTCTACAAACTGCAATACATATGTATTGCACCATGGGTACATGATGGTTTAACCACTATTTATCTACTAAATTACTATAGTATCATACCATGATTTTACTAAAATTATAAGAAATAGTTGGTACAGTGTTTCCCCTAGAATTCTTGTTACAGCAATCCCATTATCTGGGGTGTATATTTTAAGTAGCAGTGAATGAATACACTATATAATATATATTACTATATAATTAGGCCTAGCCCAGCCCTGGACCTTCAACTCTCAGCTGGAGCCCATAGTGAGCCCTTGGCTTTTTTTCCCCACAACAAAGCAGCCTTATGTGTTTGAATAAATTCAATTGTGACATCCAATCTATAAGCTTGACCAGTACCATATTACTTGTCAGATCAAGCAATTAACATGCCAGCCTATTTAAATGCCGAAATCATCCAAGTCAAGCTGCTTATCCTGCTTGAACAAGGCGGCCAGACCAGCGAATACCAGAAAGACCAGAAAGAAAAAGCGCACAAAGCATGTGTCTGAGACATCAAGGGGGTTTCGTTTTGCACCTTATCAACCTTTGACTTCAATCGGAAGAGTTGGTCCATAAAGGGGTGTATGGGCCTATTTGTTTACAATAAGGGGGGTTAAAATATAGCTTGTGTGACTGTGCCATTATTGCTTTCACCCGATATCACATAATTTCTAAAGTGTCTGACAGTGTATACCCTAGTTTACCACTCCCACGCTACATAAAAACCGGACAAACCGGGCAAAACGAGCGGAATAAGCGTGATACCGGAGATTAGGAGTTTTGGCATATTACGTCTACACATGTGGACAACTTCAAAACAACATTCAAGTGGAAAATAATATCAACATAACTTTTCGATTATGGTATGCCTTATATGTCTGTGGCCTATTAGCCTACCATCCAAATGCAAACACCTTAAAAAGTACGGGTTGGTCACAAGTAGATTACCAGTTGTGGAGGACTGTCCGAATACAGCATAAATCCCCGGGGCGTTTATACATTACACAGGTAAGTGGGCTCCGTTCGAGTCCGGTCCCCTAATCGCACTTTCTGATATATATGTTATCGTGTTATGAGCACAGTTTGCCAACTGGACATTAAACTGTCAGATTTTTTGAACGGATGGCGTGATGCTCTCCATACATGAGAGAAGTGTATCGGGGCTGGCAACACTGGTGAGGCTAGATTAGACAGTGAACAGCCTTAAGATAGACTTCGTTATTCCAGACTTGGCATCGTTTACCTGTCATTATGAGAGTACTAGGTGTGCCTTTTCTTGAGCAGAATAAATGGACACCACGTTTAAACAGGATACTGACCTCTAGTTTATGGTTGAGCTGGAAAACGGTTTGGGCTTTGTGACAGAGCTGAGCGAAGCAGGAGCTCAGACTGGTCATCTTCTGCCGACCCTCGTAGGTGATGTCGGCTTGGTCCGGGTCTATTTCTCCCAGCAGCAGATCCACGTCCACGAAGGCCTTGTCAAACTCTTTCTCCAGCACCTCCAGCCAGCGGAACATAGACATACCGGGACCGAGGGCCGAGCTCTGGGCCGCCGGGGAGCAGCCGGCCGAAGCGGACATGACTAAAGCAGAACGACGAGCTGGCTACGAGGCGTAGCTTGCTAGCTAACTTGGATGTTGACTAGCCTCTGGGCAGATTTCTCTTTCAAGCTCCGCAAAACAACACAGCCGGAATAAACACGACGACTTTGACAATTTACTAATTCAAGATGAAGTCTGATAAATAATGTATTTTTATCCTCCCTAGTAGCCCTGTCTGACCAGGAAGTCCGACATACGCAGTCGTAGTTATGAATCAACTAGTACACTCTGCCACACTGCAGAGGAGAGCAATGGATTTCAGAGTAGTCGATCAGTCCTGCCTCTGAAATTAGTATTAGTATACTAGAACAGGGTTTTTATTCAACCAGTATTTTTAAACCCATTATTAGTATTGAACCAGGTTATTATGAAACTCGGTATTTTCAACAGTGTTGTAATTTAAACCACTAGTATTAAATCCAGTAGTACCAAACTCAGTGTCTGGTTTCTGGGGGATTTTAGACTGAAGTCTTTCATTTCCTCTAGCATTTGTTGACGCTCATTTGTTCTGAATACTTTTCTTTCCTAATGGAGTAGCTATCATGTAATGCCATGCTATAACATAATTTACACTAAATACCACTCTGATAAAAGAAAACAACAATAACGATCCTAACCCTAAAATAGAAATAGAAATAAAGAATGAAAGAAAGGGGGAAAACAGAAAGAAAATGTTGGGCCAAGCACGAAAATTTTAATAAAATTTAAATACGAAATTCAAAACTCACTCAAGGAAGGAGAGTATTAGGAGGACTTCTGCTATAATCAAAAGACATCACTTAAATTAATCCTTGTAATCCTCGTCAACATCATGGGTCTTCTTGCTAAAAAAAAATAATAACAATAATAATAATAATAACAATAAGGGTCTTTGTCCTACTTTGATATGCTTTTATATGTTTATGGCTGCTTGTTGCCTGTCGATTGTTGCATAGTTTGTTGTCTGTGATTTTATTTTTCTTGTATGTTCCCTTTCTGTCTTTTAAAATGCCATCAACCTTCCAAGGGACAATAGTGATAATAATAATGAAAATTAGCCTGTATGGCTAAATCTGGCATTTTTACATGGTGGACTCAAATCCTCATGTTCATTAATGTGCATTGTCCCTTCTTAAATAAACAGACAAACTAAATAAACTAAACTAAATCCTACTCTCGCCCTGGATAATCCTCAACCTGCCATTTGTTCCCTTAAGTCCCAAAAGGCTGGGCTATTCCTTTTTAGACACACAGCAAAAATACTTTGTAAAAATGTGTATTCTCTCACTAAAGCATGGTGGCAGTTTGGCCTTGTAGCATAAAATCATCTATGGCTACTGAGGAGTCATGATGTGGTTTATTCTACATTCTTTTGTGATTATCACACTTAACCTGTGTATCTGCAACAATGTGTGTCCAAAGAAGTATGCATGTGACCACGGAATCGCAATTTAGGCAATGTAATGCAAATTTAGAATGTGAGCTATGGCTAAAGACTAAACCTGAAGAAACTCAATCTGGAACCTCTTAATGTACTCATAACTCCTGACTGATTTCAAAACTCTACTTCTTATCTGAGGTCTTAGAGAAGGTAGTCTTATACCAACTGTTATCTTATATGAACACCAACATGTTTTGTGAAGTTTCAGTCTAGTTTTAGAACCATACCAAGCGTAGGCTAGGAGAGCAGTAGCTCTCCTCAAGGTCAGTGACAGTCTGCTGCCGATGTTGTTACCTGCTTCATTTTGGTTCTTTCAGCGCAGCATTTGATACCATAGACTATGTCATCCCACTTCAGTGCCTTGAACATTGGGTGGGTGCCACAGGTAGCGCACTCGGCTGGCTCAAACATAACCTTCTCTAGTTGTTTTAGGAAAAGCCTCCTCATCCACAGCTAATCATAAATGTGGCCGCAGAGGCTCAGTTTAAGGTCCCATTTTATTTCAATTTAATAGGTTTCTCTTGGGCACATTATTCATAGGCACTGTCTCCTTTCATACTGATGACACACATGTACATCTTCCCGTTGAAGCCCAGTGACTCCAGCAGTCTCAAGCCAGCAGTATACTTCATACCAAGTAGAACTTTCAGGGTAAAAACACGTCTGGCAAGTCGCAAGACCCAGTGTTTCCTGTCCTTTCTGTGTTCTTTGTGCATGACACCACAGTCAAACTTTGTCTTGTGTCTTTTCTACTTTTGATACCTCCCCCTGATTGGTTCTGACGTCACATGGCTGGTCACATCGGTTCTGAGGGTAGAGTTGCCGAGCTTGTTCATGGACAGGGCCTGCAAATGTCATGTCCAGTATCATCCTTTTTTCCATCACTTTCTCTCACTGGATTAGCACCTTAATATACCTCATATACACAAGATTTTACACAAGATAGTAATGACAGGATGAGATTCAGCTGTAGAAGCAGGAAGCAAGTTGGAAGCTGATAGGCGGATACAAGCAGATGAGATAGGAACACAATGGGGTAGGAACCCGTTTTTCACTGATATGGTGCTGGTGCCAGTGCTCAGCTCAACCCTTCTAATCACTGGTCTACGTTTCCATTGGGTTGAGGGGCAGAGAAACAACGTCACAAATACGAATGTGGATGCTTTTGCTGTATTCTTTTTTGTAGACCCTGTATCACTGGTAGAGACAGAAATGGGTGGATGTAGATAAAATCAGATGTGCTTCAGAGTCCAAGAAAAGACTGTTTCCACAGTACAGGTTATCATGGGTAGGGTTACAAGGGCCTGTAAGAGACAGTTCATTTTGGGAAATATGTCACTTGGGCAGACATTGAGTACTTCAGTGAGTGGTGGAAGTTCTTTTTCCCCTCTGTGACCTTTCTCTTGAGCTGCACAAACTATGTTGTGCATCCCCCACAGTGATTGAAAAGGGGGTGTAGGTAGGCCGTTTTACTGCCTTGTCACCAAGAGTGTAAGACCGGACAGTGAGTCAGCATGGGCTCTCATAAACCCTTACATGTCCACCTTGAAATGAATTTTCAGTCCCATAAACTGCCTGTCAAGTATATCATTCCACATTTTCTTTAGGTCCAACTTGTCCTTTATAGGTGATGCTTTGAGCACAGTGTATTCAGCATGAGTATCATCCAACTTGGCTGGCAACTTCCTCTTCAGAGACCCACTGACGTCCTTGGTCTGAATGTCATGTTTCTTCATCTCCATCAGATCATCTGTCAGTGTCATCTCATTGTTAATTTTTTGCATTCCTGAATATACTGTCCTTGAGCCCTTTGATTAGATCAATGCAGTATGTAAGTAATAGGATGGGAGATTGCAAGCACTTAGAGAGTCATTTTCAAAGTTTTGTGTGGCTTGAGCTTTCAGAGAATGCATCGAGGGTTTTCAAAATTGGGCCTAGAAGCGTCAAAACTTTACTTACTGCTTTTGACCACGAGTTCCATCTCACATCACAGGATCTCTCACATTCCAGTGTTTGTTTTCCTAATCGGAAATTTAGCATGTCTCTGCCCCATCATGAAAATATGCTTGTTAATATCTTTTAAAAAATGGCATGGAGAAACATTTTCTTTGAAATCATGTTGTCTCTGGACATAACCAATGCCTCACCAAATCCAAATCCAATACACAACCTGGGTTCCAGCTGCAATGGCTCCAGCACTTGTGGAATCTTAACTGATATAGCCTCTGCATGCATGTCATTAGTTTCCACAAATCCCAGAGCACGTCCTTGTGCATACAACTGATACAGACAGCTCTCTCAATGTTATGGCTCGTAACTTTCCAATTAGTAGGCAATTCACTCAGTCACCTTTTAATTTTTGGGTCACATTTAGAAATCAGTTCAAATTATTCCACACAGTTATCTCTGTTTAAGACCTCTGCAATGCCCACACAATGTAATCGCTCGTTATTATGCTCTCTGTTACTTTTAATGAACAACCTGTTGATAGCATTGTTGTTCAGCTGGTTGATAATATTTCCCCATCCTGGCTGATGACTTTGCTTGCAACCTTTAATTCTGCAGTATATGCCCTGCTAGCCTTGTGTTTAACCCAAAATTGCAAAAGATGTTCCCAGTCTTTGAAGCCAGTATTAATAACTTTGTCCACCATAGCTCCTTTGGGGAAATGGTGATAGGGATTACAAAACACAGCATCTCTTGAAGAACTAAGGGAATCTTTTATACCACTGAGCAGGAAAGTCATTTCCTGATTTAGAAAAAAAAGTGTCCTTAATTGTTATTACAGTTACAGCAGTTTCCAGTGGAAACCCATGTTGAACAGGGAAATATGCAGAAATTTGCTATCAAGACAGCTTTATTTTTAAAAGATAGATAGATGTCGGTAGATAGATAGATAGATTCTGCCTAAGATATTATCAGAGATATGTAACATGCATACGCAATGTAGCCTATTGATTTTATTGATTATTAATGTATTGCATTGTCTGTTCATTTTTTTATATCCTTGCCCAGAGACTACAGCGACCTCAAGTGTGTTTACATGTAGCTACATAGCACCTTAAACCTTAAAATGCATTAGTTTACTGTGCAGCTACTGCTAGCTGCAAATGCCAACATTTCTAAGCGCACAGGGGCAGTTTAGTAGAGCTCTGAGGGGACCGAACCAACATTTGGAAGCTATAATAAAAATAGCTATGTGTAGGTTAGCCCTAAAGCTCATTAATACACTTCGAAGCGTTACATAACTCCCGCCGACATTGAACACAACCCCAAAACGCTTTTCTACAATACTTGGTACAATAAATCAATCAATATTTGTATGCTTTTATTTTCACATAATCCAGCTAAATCCAGTGTAATTTATTTTTCGGCTGCTGTAAATATTTGATTCATTCTGCAGATACATCTTTTCACAAACCTAAGTATATGTATATGTTATGTTATGTTATGTTATACTTTGCGCGTCCGCGAGGGTGCGCGTGACGTAAATTTCGTCACCGACTGACGTCAGCAGATGTCCTGGGATAAGCTTAAAATAGATGTTCTGTTGTTTCTAGTCAAACCTTTTTGGCCCTCTTTCCAAGATTGGGCCCTTTCCAAAAATATCCATTTATCACTGTTGACAGCATCTAATATATAATTTGGATAAAAATCTAGGATATTTAATAAAGAACCCGTTTTTGTTGTTGTTGTTGTTGTTGTTGTTTTTTACACAAATGCAAATTCTGGAATCTCTCCCTGTATTTGATGTCTTTAGAGTTGAGTTAGAGTTATCTTTATTGGTCCCCCCAAAGAGAAATTCAAGGTGACACAGCAGCAGCAAAATTTACAAAAATTACAATCTTATGTCTTCCAAAATAATAATTAAGAAGCCAGTGAAGGAAAATTAGAAGCCATAAATTATGAGCCAAAGAAATATACAGTAGTATAATATGTACATGTGCATAATGTATACGAATATGTAATGTAGTATATGTATATTGCGTATGTGGTACCTGCCTACATGTGCATGAATGGAATGGACAAATGTATCTTGTCCATGTGCACGAAAAGGAGACCATAAATTAATCGGCCCTATTTTTAAAATCTTAACATTTGTGAAACAAGTTGAAAAACTTTCACATTTTTATTTAATATGACCACAGTATGTTTGCTTTTTTCATATTTTGTTCGCCCAATTGCATATTATTATTATGACTATTTACTATTTATTATTATTTACCACTATTTACTTATCAAATATCATTTTGTATCTTGCATATTGTTCAGCATCTTGTAATATTGTGATTAATTTAGAGTTGTAAGAAACCTTATGTTGTAAATTTCAAGGTTCTATATATATATATATATAGAGAGAGAGAGAGAGAGAGAGAGAGAGAGAGAGAGAGAGAGAGAGAGAGAGACACACACAAAAAAATAAATAAATATA
>OMKZ01051516.1:7224-18259 GCA_900302535.1 Neoniphon sammara | reverse complement strand
AGAGAGAGAGAGAGAGAGAGAGAGAGAGAGAGAGAGAGAGAGACACACACACACACACACACACACACACACACACACACACACACTGCAAAAAAATAAATAAATTAATTAATTAATTAAGGGGGGTGCTTCCGAGGTTCACCCGAACGCCCCGCCCCCTCTCGCTATACGTCCTTCTTCCTGTGAAAATGGAACTGTGGCCCGTGACCCAACGTCACTACCATCTTGTCCAATCAGCGAGCTACGTGTATCACGCTGCGGGGTGAAGGGTCGGCGGGGGGAGGAAGATGGCGGCCGGCGAACTGTGCAGTTGGCAACGTTAACGTAGGTTAGCCACAGATATTTAGCGTTTCTCCTTGCAGCCACTGCTGAACTGGAATGCAGCTGTGCAACAGGTTCTGACCACTATCCTTAGAGATTGTACTCAGCGGGAGGAAGGACAGTAATGGCGCTGCTATACGGCTTGTTGTGGCGGGTCCTGCTCCTTCTGGTCCACCTCCATAGAACGCTCGTCTCCTGGCTCCGAGTCCGACTCCGGAGCTGGAAGGGCCGGCTGTGGGAGCGGGTCGTGGCCGCGTTGCTCCTCCCGGTTGCCCTGTTTGGCTTCCCGGATCACCAGAAGAAGCTAAACCACAACCAGAATCGTGATAGTAACCCTAGTGCGGTAACCGGCAGTCGCGCCGCCAGTCGCCGGTCTCAGTGGCTGTCTGACGGCCAGTCTCTGGAGAAGCTGCCGGTCCACATCGGCCTTCTGGTGGCCGAAGAAGAGCCCAGCTACACGGACATAGCCAACCTAGTGGTCTGGTGTATGGCTGTCGGTATATCTTATGTCAGCGTCTATGACAATTATGGTAAACATTTTACACTTTTTTCCTATGGGGCCAGGACAGTCACGTGCTTTTTGTTGCTGTCAGTTTTGCTATTACTGGCTGAATAAGGGGACTCTAATCTACGCTAACTAGTTTCATCCAATATCTGCTTACAGACCAGTTTAAGCACTGGGCTGATCTCATGTTCCCTCTCTCCACTAAGTACTTTCAGGCCCTCTACTAAGCCCAAGGTTTGCCTCATATAACAGACCCTTTTCGCAGGCTTGCCTTATAGTAATGAAAATGTTTTATTACTCAGTGTATAACTAGTAGGTGTGTATGTTCGTGGCTGTACTCTTGACTGTTTTATTGCTACACTAAAGTTAACAGCCTTTATGATGATGTCTCCTTCTTAGCTTGTCCAGTCTACATATTATGATATTATTTTTGACATCTTTGCCATCATGATTATACTGTCTTAAAGAAATCACCTCCAGGCACCCTTTCATCTTAATAAAATTTCTGTTGATGGTTTGGTAATTTTCAGACTGGGCCAAAACATCCCCATTCCTGTTCCATTACAGTAATGTGTCATATGACTGGAGAGAGTAAATCAGTTTCTTCCACATTATGAGTCTCTCAACAGTTACATTTTCCAGCCCCCCCATAAAACAAACATGCCCATATGACTATAACCTAGGGCTAGACTTGTAAAAAAAATGAAATCTTAGCCTCAGAATTGCAGTTTAACAGGGGACCTCATTTTAACCTTTTCTTTCCATGCAGAAACACACATTTATATTAAAGATTCCTCCCTGCATGCATGTTCCACAGAGCTGCAGACAGCAAATAAGCGTGTTGTGGATGTCCTCATTTGCCATCGGCTGTTGCATGCACTTTTTCAAGAATGTTAGTTTACTGGATGGATGAAGTGACGCGTTTGTGCCTCTGCTGCTAGGTGTTTTTCGGAAGAACAACTCACGTCTGCTGGAGGAGATTGTAAGGCAGCAGCAGGACCTGCTGGGTGTAGAGGGTTCTAAATACAACCTGGAGTTCCTCAGCAATGGGAATGACAAGCAACAGCACCATGGTAAGGACTTGGCACAACTTGCATTAACTATCATTTCATTCAGTAAAACTATATAGTGGAAGGATAGTGTGCATGCTTAAAGGACTATTCCAGTGTTTTGGGCAAAAATACCCTTTTTCAGACTTACCCAGATTGAAACACTATGTTCGATACCATTTTCGCTTCTGTACACCCACTGGTTCAGTTCCTATGGGTAGCATTTTGTGTTAGCTTAGCATGAAGACTTGAAGTCTACAGGTGTCATTAGCCTTTCTCTATAAAAGTGAAAAAAATAAACCTTACAGCAACTCTGAAGCTGTCTTATTTACACAATGTATCATGTGTATTACACAGTCTACAAAACTATAACCGCTGAACATAGATGGAAGGATACGTGTTCAGCGTTTATAGTTCCTACCATCTAACTTCTCCTGAAACTTTTTTTAAAAATTCAAGACATGTATTTTAAATACAAATGATACATTGTATAAATAGAACCGCTTCGGAGTTGCTGTAAGCTTTATTTTTTCACTTTGACAAAGCTAGACTAATGACTCCTGTAGAGTTAAAGTCTTTATGCTAACACAAAATGCTACCCACAGGAACCGAACCAGTGGACGTACAGAGGTGAAAACGGTATCTAACATCTTGTCTCACTCTGGATAAGTTGGAAAAAGGGTATTATGGAGTATTAAAGGAGTGCCTGGTGTGGATGTCATAAGAACTGATACTTCAACAAGCTACTATATCTTGAGTACAAGGAGATTACAACGGCGTGACATAAGACCTCAAGGAAATAGGTTTTGGTTTTGTTCTCAGGTTATGCGCTCTCATTTCTCCTCTCATATGAACAGTTCCCCTTGTGTGATTTTTTTTTTTATGATGAAACAAGGGTGTCAGTCTCACAATATTGGATTGAAGGGAAAACTAGAAATTACTGCCTTCCTTTGTTATGTGTAGTCTTGCTAGTTGTTGCACTATTTAGCCGCTGAACATCTATTACACTAGCTCTGAGTACAGTTCTTGCAGACAAAAGAGAGAAACCGATATGCTAAAGAATAAAATGTAAGCTACGCCAAAAGCTGACATCTTACATGGCATGTCAGGTGATGACAACAATGCAGATTCTGTAATGCTGTTGGGAAAATGCATTATCACAAATGATTTTAATCAATTTTAATGAATTCACAACATGTCATGCATAGTTGATATCATAAATACCAGCATTTCCCTTACCATAGACATAAGTAGGAGTCCACCCAAAGAACACACAGCCTTAATTATGTGTAGTAATTTTTTGTTTTGTTTTTTACATCAGGTCTATTATTTGTTATATTTTTGTTTATGTGTAAAATTAAAGGTTAGAAATGTGTAATTCAGTCTGGCTTTGATCCTTTATGTCTTGCACATTTCAGCCCCTTGACAACAGCTCCCTATTCCCACCACTCACTAATGATAATTCTAGGGAAATACTGAATACCATTAATCAGAATCACAGGTCTATTCAAGTTTTGGGATTTTTTAATTTCTTAGTTATGGCAGAGTCAGATTTGTCAAGTCTTAAACATGTCACATTTGGTTAGCAAGTTTCTATTTTCCATTTGACTGCTCAGTATATCAGATTGTAAAGGTGTACATAAAGGAACAAATCAGTAAACTTTACTTTCCCACGTTGATTTTATTGTTCAAATGTTTCAATTGTTCAAAAAAGGCAAAAGCTGCCTTAGCGTGGTGACAGTGGGAGCAAATGAAAGTGCAGTGATTTAGCAGCAGTGTTAACCCTGAAATAATAAATTGGGCTCTAAGTTGCTGATGCTGCTTCCATGCTCTCTGGCCCTTAACATCAGCCCTCAGAAACTTGGGTATCTGAGGAAATCTTGACCACTTGTATTTACACTTTTGTTGGGTTGGTAATGTGCACATACCTTGGAATTACCTTGGTTGGTCTCTTGACTCTGTGTGTATATCTTTGTGTGTGTGTGTGTGTTCCGTGGTCAGTGCTGTCTTGCAGGCCAGTGGTGAAGGTGTTATCTCCAGAGGATGGGAAGCAGAGCATCGTCCAGGCAGCCCAGCAGCTTTGCCGCTCTGTGGAAAACAGAGAGAGGACCTTTGAAGACATCAACGTCTCCATGCTAGACAAACTGCTCAGAGGTCGGACTGTGTATTTGTGGTTGTGAGAGTATGTGTGTGTCTATGTCTCTGAGGTCATGATCACAGAGGATATGTTTCTGAACATGAATGTGCCATTTTTAAAGGAATACTCCGACATTTTGGGCAAAAAACTTTTTCTCCGACTTACCCAGACTGAGACAAGAAGTTTGATACCATTTTCACCTCTGTATGTTCACTGGTTTGGTTCCCATGGGTAGCTTTTTGTGTTAGCTTAGCATAAAGATTTGAAGTCTACAGGAGTCATTAGCCTAATTCCATCAAAGTGAAAAAATAAACCTTACAGCAACTCCAAAGCTGTCTCATTACATTCCTTTAACTTGAAAGGAGCCTGTAAGACGTCATAAATGCATTATAAGGGCCTGACTGCACAGGACACATTTTGTCTCAAAAGTGCAAAGCATGCTGCACTCCATCTTCAAATTTATCATCAAAGTTCCGGCTTCCAGTGTTCTGTTTTGATTGCGGTAACTCCAGTTTGTCAAGTTGTTACGCTCTATGACTTACCACATAAGTCTCACCCAGGGTATGTGAGTGGTGTGGAGTGGGAGCAGAACAGGTTGATTTAGCCTGGAGCTAGAAGCGGTGAGGAGTGGCAGGAGTGAAGCAGGCTGACTGGGTCTATGAGCAGCTTTTCATAATGTCAGAGAGATAGTGTTTTTTCCCAGTCCACAATGGCTCCGCTCTGCTCCATCTTTCACGGCCCACGGTGCAATTGGATATTGCACCGTGGATATTGGACAGTGATTTAGGGATTTAGAGACGGTGATCATTTACAGGTGCACAGTAATTACACAATTGCCAGTAGTGTGAGGAAGGTAATAGTCTATGATTTTATAAGCTGCTAACAACAACAGTTGTTAATTCCCCGCTGGCAGGTGGGACCCACAGATGGCTGTGTTGGTTTGTCATTTGTATGTCCATCCGTCCAACACTTTACACCAAGAAAGCATTTCTCAAAATCTATTGGTTGGGTTGCCATGAACATTTGCAAGCACATTCATGCTCCCCAGAGGATGACCACTTTGGGTGACTAAATGTCCCTTGCCTTCAGCACCACCATCGGGCAAAAATTTGGCTCATACACAATATTTTAACATCTATTGGGCAGATTACCATGAAATTTGGTGAACACATTTCCTCCCATTTGCTCGGCACATTTGCTCCCCAGAGAATGAACCCTGTCAATCTTGGTGATGCCACAACTTTTTGACTGGTGCCAACCTTTGCACAGAATGTTATATTTCAAAATCTATCCGTAAGATGTTCATGAAATTTGGTGAGCACATTCATGACACCCACAGCATGGACCCTGCATATTTTGGTGACCCCAGGACCTTTCCTGTAGCGCCACCCACAGGCCAAAATGTCAACTTGTATACAAGACATCACAAAATCGAATTAGTGGATTGACTTGGTATTTGCGGGTTCATTCATTCACCCCAAAGGAAGATTCCTCTTGATTTGGTAATCCTATGACCTTTCCTGTAGCACCAACTTTTGGCCACAAAGTCAAATTCATATTTCAAAGCATATTGGACGGATTGCCATTAAATTTAGTAATCGCATTCATACTAGGCACAGCATGCCCTCTGTCAACTTTACTGGCTTCATGACCTTTCCTCTAGTGCCCCCCACAAGCCAAACATATGACTCAATTTAGCATATCTTTAAATGTAGTGTATGGATTGCCATGCAATTTGCTGAGTGAACTTGTGCTTTCCAGAGAATGAACCTCAATTACATTGAGCCCATGTCCCAGTCCACCAGCTCTGCCAGCCAAAGTGAACTTTTTCATTATATCAAGAATGTCTTTGTTGATAAATCAGGAATCGGAATAATAATTTTTAAGTTTTCTTTTACTGCCTTATACATTGTAGTGCAAAAAAAAGGAGTATGTATGGAATACACATGCCATGCTGATGATCTAAACGCTCTCTGTGCTTCTTATAGAGTCAAAGAATATTCCAGATCCAGAGCTGGTGTTGAAGTTCGGTCCTATTGACAGCACCTTGGGCTTCCTCCCCTGGCACATCCGCCTCACTGAGTTCATGTAAGCTACTACAGTCTGAGTGTGTGTGTGGCTGCACACACTGATTAAATATATCAGCACACACTGATGAAAATATATGAATGAATGTGAGATATTGGATGAATGTTAATTTGAACCTGTTTGTAATTTCATGTACCTGCATGATAGTTTACATGCGCATATACCAGGGTTTGACTGATTTAGGTTTTTATTAGGATTGACACTGATGTTTGTTCACATCGTGTTCACTTTTCACTGAAACTGCTGGTAATATTTCATTCCATTCTAACATCTTTTCATTTGACCATTTTTATGCCAAATACTTTCAAGTGTTAAATGCTTCCCCCCTAGAATTTTATTCTGTATGTTACACAAAGTGGTTGCCATGTTGCACAAGAGGATAATAATAATAACATCAACTAGAGAACGCTCAATGTTTTGAAGAAAATTTGACTGTGCTTGCCAAACACAAAACTTTCTAATGCACAAATAATTTGGATAGCAAGCCCATGCAATAATCTGCAGGTACCCAACCACTGCCAGCGTCATTCTTAGTTGTTACTAGGTGATTGCAACAGTAGATTTTAAAAGTCTCATTAAAAGGAAATTTTGCCAAAATTTTCAACCCAAACACTATCACACTACTGTGAGGGGTACGCATATAAAACACATATAAAATATCAATACTTAGTGCATCTCAAGTGCTCGCCTCAGTAGCCAGGATTACTCCCACCCCTGAATGACGAAATATGTGTCATGTAATGGCAGTAGAAGTGTTGCAGAACTACAGTGTGTTGGGAACAAGCATTTGCAAACTGAGAGAGGGGTGCACGTCAACTTTGTTTTACTCATGAATGGTCGAAGTAAGCGGGTCTGAAAAACAACGGAATACAATTATATGACACAGCACGCGGGCGAAAATTACTTTTATGATGTTCTTTTTGAGTCATGTTTGTGACTGCTTACTTGAGTGTGAATGTGACGCTGAGGGACTCAGTGTACAAAAATGGAGGAGATGCTGCAGCTGAGGAAGAAGCCTAAAACTCCCAGCAGATCAGCTTTGTTCTCTAATGACTAGTGGTGTTACCATATGGTCGCACAGGCAGAAACTTTATCATCTCAAACAACCATTGGTCATTTATTTCTAATAGAGCTGGGAGTAAGAGCAGGGACTGTTTACTAATGGAGACAGAGGAGGAATCGATGTGTTCCACTGTGTAATATAATAAAATGTTCACTATTCATGTCTTGACCGTATTTTTATGATTTACCAACTATTTCAATTACTTATGATGGCCCAAAATGAAAATACTTAAAACATTTGCATTTGATAAATGTGGAACAGTCTAAGTAAGTCACATGAGGAGATGGTTCGCAGTGCATGCTGAAAGTTGTAGTAGTTTCAGTTGTCCGTTAAGTGTTTCTCTGTCTTTTTTAAAAAAAATCTTTGCACATTTGCACTATAGAAACTTCAAAGTTTTCACACATTGCAGGCTATTCCAGCGGTGAAATTATTCTTTAACTATATTTTGTAATCTGCTACACGGATGCGATCATTTAACAAGTATGCTTGAATATTGATGTGTTATAGCTATTTGTTTGTCCCCTGCCTGCAATACATTCGGTCAGTTTGGTTAGGGTTGGTTGTGTCTGTGGATCAGCGTCTGTAACCACGATTCCTTCAACCCTTTTGTTATGCCCATTTTGCTGTACAAAAAAAAAAACGTGATGGAAACAGCAAATGTCCAATAACATCCCCAAAATGCGACTAAAACTTATATACTCCCTTGAGGTGGATAAACCTTTTATTTGATAAAAAATAATTTTTGATGGAAATGTATTTCCCCAATGAAAACTGTAAATGCGCATATGATTTAAAAAGATTAAACTAGTTGCTCTTTGACTTCTGACTCCAGACAGCTGGCTGTCACTGTGGATGGTGGTAACGTCAAGGTACAGGTGGACAGATGAAATCAAGACATTCCTTTGTCTCATACATGCAAAGACTGTAACAGTAATATTAGATGAGAAACAGTAATGGGAAACTCGCCCAATATTAAGCAGCTGTTGACAGATCCTGTCCATCTTTGCAAAACTAGGCACAGCCATGTAGCCAGCAAACAAACTGGCGGCCCATAGCAATGGTTAGGTAATGATGACCTAGTTGGATATATCACTATGTTTTATTAACTTAAACAGATGTTGTAGAAATGCACCTCAATTTGATTCTTTTTTTTTCTGGCATTTAATACACCAGCAATTAAATTGAGTGCTTTATGGAAACAGATAAAAAGGAGGAAATAAATCCATTACCAAAAGTTAGTCTTGATGATTGAACACTAGATGGAGCTAGAGACATTTATCTGTTCCACTGATAGCAATAGGAGTGCTGTTGAAAACTGTTTGAGTTTCTCAGTGTTTCTTGCTGCATAAATTTATATATTAATAAAGAAATGTTCATTTTTTTCAGCAAGTTGAGGCTGTTCACTTTGTTTTCTGGGTTTTAAATCTTCCTCCTGTTGTCTGTTCTCAGCTCTCTGCCTTCGCACATAGATGTTTCCTATGAGGACATGTTCGGCGCTCTACAGCGATACGCCACCTGTCAACAGCGGCTAGGCAAATGATTGCAAGGCCCATGTTTGGCCCCGCTTTTTGATTAGGAAGAAGTACGGGGTTCACAGGACTTGGATGGTGGGTTGGCGAGCGGCGATGCCTCCCTGCATCCCTGCATCCCTAAGTCCTCTTCCCCCTAACCCTGTCCATCTCCTGGATCTTCAAAAGACTCAGTGTACAGCTCAAAGACAAGAAAAACCAGGGGAAACTAGCCAGCCAGCTCACCCCCTATCACCGGCCTCTGTCTTTAGTAAAACTCTCACTGCTCCTCTGCTCTACCAAGCCCATAGAGATGTTGCCTGGACCTCCGTGAGGATTTCAGGGACGTGTCGTCCGAGCCAAGCGAAAAACAAAGTGGCACATCAAAGAGATGCTCTGACACCAGACAACTGACTGCACAGCCTCAACACATCCACAAAACCTGTTCTTTCTTGGGAAAAACTGCTGTTTAAAGGTTGAGGCTTGGAAAATAACATGTCTTCACTCATTAGACAACACGAGGAAATGCTAAACCTTCATAATGCTTGCTGCATGACCTTGTATGGTCTTTTGGGAAATCTAAGTCTCTCAGCACCAGGTAACTTCAGCTGCATTTTAGCGAAGGAGTCCATTACGCATTGGCCAAACGAGAGAGAAAGCTGATTGAAGGACAGAGCTGGTAAAGTGGTATAGATTTTATTTGTAAAACATTGCTTCAGACAGATAAAGAGGTGGATTTTAGGTCTCAGCATAGCCAGCATGCTAGCAGACTGACAATACCTCTAGAGATCTACACTATATGTGTCTGAGTTTGCAAACAAATTGTAATGTAGGAAGTCTTAAGTCTTAAAGGAAAAATCCATCCTAAAACACCATTAAAAAGTTATTTGTTATATATCTTACATTTCTGGGCCCATTTTATTGTTTAGTGGTATATTGTTCTTATTTGTTTTCATAAGTGACCCAATGCAGATGCAGTTGAGTTTGATAACAGAAAGTTTAAACTATCTAAAACATCAGCGATAACTATTTTTCATGTCAGTCTTTCAGAATCAAAGAGCAAGAGCTTCTTTCTAGAGCTGCCATTTTGCACTGATGTTCAACAGTCATAAAGGTGAAATTCAACAAAGAAGAGGCATAGAATTTCACCACCCACACTTGCAGAAGATGGACCAGAATGCAGCACAGCTGCATTCTGCATTCTGTGCTGTTTTGCATTGTGATGAGCACAGACTTACCAAACATTGACCAACTAGTCGCTTAGCTAACTATAGCTGTTTCAAAAGGATTGTTCTCATGCAGTAATCTGGTAATGCAGGGTATGTCATCTTTAAAGGAATACTCCAAGATTTTCGGCGAAATACCCTTTTTCCGACTTACCCATTCTGAGACAAGATGTTTGATACCATTTTCACCTCTTTGCGTCCACCGGTTTGATTCGATAGCATTTCTTGTTCTAAAGCTTAACATAAAGACTTGAAGTCTACAAGAGCCCAGCTCCATCAAAAAATTAACCTTACAGCAGTACAACCTTACAGTAATACATACACAAATCTTGTATTTGAAATACAGGTCTTGGAATCAAAATTTTTTAAAAAAGACTCAAGTCGTTTTAGAAGAAGTTAGATGATTGGAACTATAGATAACAGGAACTATAACCGTTGAACACATATATTCAGTGGTTATAGTTTTAACTTATCCTATCATGTGACACACATGTTACAATTTGTAAATAAGACAGCTTACGGTTTTTACGTTTTTTTCCCCACTTTGACGGAGCTAGGCTAGACTTGTAAGCTAACACCAAATGCTACCCATTGGAACTGAACCAGTGGACGTACAGAGGTGAAAATGGTATCAAACATCTTGTCTCAGTCTGGGTAAGTCAGGAAAAGGATATTTTGCCCAAAATGTTGGAGTATTCCTTTAACATTAACTGTATTACTGAACGTTTTCTTTTTTTCATAAACTTAAGGTCATGGCTGGAAAATTGACAATTGAGTAGCTAAATTACTTAGTAGTTAAAAATTGCAAAAAATATGCAGCTTTGTTTTCATGACTGGTATCTGGTATATGATGACTGGTATCAGTAATACCAAAAGTTCACAGCTCTTTTCTGGCCTGTCAAAAGGTATTCTGGGAAATGTAGGAAATCACTAAATTCAGTTGGAAAGGCAAGTTGTGGTGAAGTGGTTACACTAGAAATGTGAGTTACTACACTTAATCACAAAATAACTGTATTGAACATCACACATTGATAAGATCTACCATTGGAGAAGGATCCGAGGGGCTATACAGAGTGGTGATTTTGTCCTTGAATGTAGACAGAGGTGTGTGTCTGGGGGGGGTCGGGGGGGTGAGTCT
>OMKZ01051515.1:0-31669 GCA_900302535.1 Neoniphon sammara | reverse complement strand
TATCAACCAGCCAGTCCACTTCTTGTATGATGAATATGATGTAGTTTATTTGATTACATACCTTTGCAATTCTTAGTCTTACAGTTGTTGTGTATAGGAGGCCCTTAAAGGAATCCTTCACTCAAAAAGTATCTATTTTGTATCATTTACTCACCCCAAGTTGTCTTGTCAGACCAAAAAAAAAAAAGTTTAATTTCATGCCTCACGGAGAATTAAGGTTCCAAATGAAAAGATACATTTAAATAAAATGATCATGTAAAGTATGTGTTTTGATGCTCTAGCTACACTAACACTTCCCATTAAAAGCTTCAGTGCAGGCAAAGAGTGATTAGGACACCAGAGAATAAACAAGCCAGCAGGGGGTCTTCAGTTCGTTGAATATACAGTATAGGCCAGTTGTGGACAGGTGCTCATGTGGGAGGCATTTTCTGGAAGTTCTGGAATTTAACAATGTTTTAACATAAGTACATTGGTTTGGGCAAAGTGAGCAAACAAACAAGACAAGTCAAAGTGAATAGATGATACAATACATATATATATATTTTTTGGTGATGTATTCCTTTAACCTGAACTGATTTCAAAGGTACTATCACACATACCGTTGTCATAGCTTTTAAGGAACAAACCTGTAAGGATACACATTATAAACATTACTCACTGATAAAACGATTTCCTGTCAATAAAACATTATAAACAGCATGGCTGTGTGATTGTGTTTCTAAATGTAAAGCATGGCCATATCAACAGAATTGGCTACACACTGTTCATTTGATAGAGACCTGATCATTTCATCACCGACACATCTGACTGATTTTGTATTTAGATAATGTATTTAGGTCACTGGTGCCAGACATGGTCAATAGATTCATGATGTAACTGCAAACCCCCTATTGGCCAGGTTGGCATTAAAGGAATACTCCAATGTTTTGGGCAAAATACTTTTTTTCCGACTTACCCAGACTGATACAAAATGTTCGATGCCATTTTCATCTCTGTATGTCCACTGGTTCAATTCCTATGGGTAGCATTTCGTGTTAGCTTAGCATGAAGACTTGAAGTCCACAGGAGTCATTAGCCAGACAGACTCACCCATGATGTGATAGAAACGGACCGTTATGGATGAAATGTTCCTTCTTATTGTCATAGTGTATGAGAACAAATTATGTGTAGGACCCATATGGTATGTGCATTTCAAACACATATGATACACTGTGTAAATAAGACAACTTTGGAGTTGTTCTAAGGTTTATTTTTCACTTTGACAGAGCTAGGTTAATGACTCCTGTACACTTCAAGTCTTTATGCTAAGCTAACATGAACGCTACCCATAGGAACCAAACCAGTGGACGTACAGAGGTGAAAATGGTATCGAACATCTTTTCTCAGTCTGGGTAAGTCAGAAAAGGGGTATGTTGCCCAAAACATTGGAGTATTCCTTTAAATGTTTTACTGGGAAGTCATATTAACCCTGGGTGTGAGATGTAGTGTTCATGGATTCCTCACCACCATAGCTGTGCAGATTTCTAAAACTAATAACTAGCAAATCTGCCGTTTCATCGTGGTATGTTTTGATCAGATTTTACACAAGTATGCATAAATTTGTTGATTCTGCATACCTATAATTTGGACTATTTAAAATTAAAATGGTCAAGTTAGACACCATTTATTGACAACACAAAATACGGTTTATGGGCCATCCAAAACCCATATCAGTCAAGCCCTAGCAGAAAGATCAAAACATACTTTTCTATAACCAATCACTGCCTCTCAAATTTGCCTCTAAAATATGACAGGCTTGCTTTTACACAGAAAGCAGTGTATTAAACTCCATAAAGAGTGCTGCCTGGGCGTTGAGGGTTGCAGTGTAATGAGGTCAGCGGTGTGATCTGAGGCATACTGTATACAGACCCCACATGGACATCCTGTCCCTCAGGGCAAGTGATGAACTAACACTCAAACGTCTGGCATTGGGATGTGTCATGTTCAATTCTCCGAAATGGCTTGCTATTTTAAGATTCGATGAAACTTGGTGGTACTCAGAAGACTTGAGGTCTTGGCTGTAAATCGCTCATTAACCACAATCACCTCCCACGATGAGGATGTCATATTGAGTAGGTCTCTCTCCAGCCAAAACATGAAATAAACATGGTCTCGTCATGTTCTACCATCTTGCACTGCGTGTAGTACATGAACACAAATATCACACATGACAAAGTGGCATGAATTACAAGAAATTGTTATCTGTTATTACTTTTGACTGCAGACCCAAATCCCCTTTTCTTTTCACATAATTGTGGGTAATCTGAAGGTGATTCCCTTAGTATCTGTAGCTTTATCCTATTCTCCTACCTCCTCCACACACATAATTATCAACTATAAATTTGCCTGGTAAGTAGTGTTAATAAATTCCCCACAAAATTACTACAACTTCACTGCCAAAAACTTTATGGCTGTATAATTTACATCATGAGCACATGTAAACATCTTGCAGTGTGTAAATTCATCAAAAGGAAGAGAAAAATCTTTTTTGGAAAGTTGAATGGTGTTAAACAAAGCAGAGCACTTCCACTAGATAGTACTCAACTGTTTCCAGGTTCTACACATCTTGGATTTTTTTTATTTTTTATTTATTTATTTTATTTTTTTTTAATGAGAGTTGTTTTAGAAGAGGTTAGGTGGTAGGAACCTACCATCTATAGTTCCTACCATCTAACTTATCCTAAAACAACTCTCGTTGTTTTAGGATAAACAAAAATTCCAAGACATGTATTTCATTATCATGTAACACACATGATACTTTGTGTTAATAAAACAGCTTCAGAGTTGCTGTAAGGTTTATTTTTTTCACTTTGATGGAGCTATAGGCTAATGACTTCTGTAGACTTCAAATCTTTATGCTAAGCTAACACAAAATGCTACCCATAGGAACCGAACCAGTAGACATACAGATGTGAAAATGGTATCAAACATCTTGTCTCATTCTGAGTAAGTCGGAAAAAAGGTATTTTGCCCAAAAGGTTGGAGTATCCCTTTAACTAATGGATCTGCAACGTGAGAGTAATGAAGCTCATCAGTGGATCTGTGCCCTTTTCAAATGGCCACACAACAATCCTGACAGACACTGTTAAAAGGCTATGAGCAGGAGACCTGGGGGTGACATTTAGATTGTGCTCATCTCAACAAAGGTGAAAAACAACACACCCTGGCATGCTACGATCAGAGTGGGTGGTCGAGTCTTAGAGAGCAGCCGGAGCAGCAATGAGTCACTATTCATACTGCCTCTTTAGTTTATGCGTCTCGAGTGTGATCTCTGTAATTGCAGGTGCTACGTGTAGCTTTTCACTAGCAAGAGATCACCCATCCATCCATTTTCTTTACAAGCTTATTCCTAACTATGATCATGATGTGCCTGGAGTCTATCCCAGCATGCAAAGTAGGGAAACACCCTGGGCAGGTCACCAGTCCATCACAGGTCTAACACAGGCAAACACAGTCACACACATTCACACCTACTGGCAATTTAGAGTAACTAACTCACCTGACCTGCATGTCTTTGGACTGTGGAAGAACATGCAAACTCCACATGCAAAGGACCAGAGTCACAATTCAAACCCAGGACCTTCTTGCCATATGTGAGGAGAGAGTGCTACCCACTGATCCATCGTGCCATCCCTACCAATAAATCATTTATACATTATTTTTCCAACATTAGTGTCATTACCATAAACAAACAAGACCACCACCAAAAGTACTGCTATCTTCTACTGTCCTTTACACTGCATTTTACAGTGTGAAACCAGGTCAGATTTGGCGGGAGATTACTTTGCTACTCAATGGAATTTTTTTTTTAACTCACCTTGTGTGAATGGATATAGGCTCTTGAACACAAACAGCAACACCAAGTTCAAGTTCAAGTTTATGTAGAGCCCATAATTACTGTTACAGTCTCAAAGGGCTATACAAACCCATAGTTTATAGAAAGCAAAAGCCCCTGACCTGAACCCTCATAGTGGTCAAGAAAAAACTCCCACAAACTCAAGAAGCCAATAGGGGAAAAAAATGGAAGAAATCTAGGGAAGGACCACAGACAGAGGGAAGCCCCTTCCAGGTTGGCCAGGAGTGCAACAGGTGCCAAGTGGGCAATTCTTGGCTTAGCAGGGAGGTTGACAGATAGAAAAGACAGCAGCAACATCCTCTTTGTGACAGGAACCAACAGAGTTTATCCAAAATGCAGTCCTTATTGCGAGAAATATAAAAGTCTATACTTGTAGCACCTTTAATTATAATGAAGATGAATCCCTGCAGCACATGGAGTACCTGCTCTTTGGCATTTTGTGGAGCATGCATGGAGTACCGAGGCCTCAGACCTCAAACCCCTAGACTACCACAGTTTCTAACTGAGCATCTGCACTGAAGCCATAAAGCTTTTAGGCCAAAAAATGATGATGAGAAGCCCTGTGCCTCAGCCAGTCAGCTGGCTGCTTACTTATTCAAATCTGAGAAGCTGACAGGCATTCCTCAGCATCAAATGCCCCCCAAAAATAAGCCTCTTGTTGAATGCCTGGTCAGAGTCCGATGGGACTATTACACATTCTGTATAATGATTGTGCTGCATTTTTAGATCGTGAGGGTAGAGTCTGAGAGATGGGCTCTGGAGGCACCCTCTCAGACACAGCGGTTTTGGGGAGAAAATGATTTTACATCACTGGTTAACCACAGCATGAATACTGCACATGTATAATTTGCTCAAGGCAAACACAAGTGAGTTTTACAACATGTATTTCTGACGGGAAAGTAACCGCTGGTTGAATTACTGGAGGCGGCAAAGCTAAATGTGACGAAGGATGATGACAGTGTGAGTGCGCTAACACTCAGTTAGCTTGAGGGCAGTGGCTCTGTAATGAGCTGTGCTGTGTCCAACAGCGGGAGACCTGACTAGTGATTTAGGTTAAGGGGCTTGTACCTGTCAGATCCCACAACATATACACTCAAAACTGCACACAGATCAAGTGTGGAGTCTGAGAGATAGATTGTTTTGAGTTTAATACTACAAACCCTTGAGCTAAATGCAGCATTTAAAGGAAAACATGTTACTCGTCTTTGCTGATTCAAACAAATTCTTTTTTTTCATTCTAAGTGCTGAGAGCATTAAAAACCACAGCATGTTTTCCCTCCCACTGTGTCTTATTATTTCTGAAGCACTCAAAGCCTCAATTACTGCATGCAGCTTAAGAGTATAACAGGCAAAAGAAAAATAAATAATTAAAAAAACAAAAAAAAACCCAAATACTAACTCCATTGTTACATGTTGCACTGGGCCCATATTGGCCATCATGTCTGGTCCCACTTAGTAAAGAGCAGCATGGCCTGTTTCATAGTTAGATATCATCAATCTGTGATCCTCAGTGCATTTCGGTTGTTCTTTGCATTACCGAACTAAGAAAGATATATCATCAAACAATAAAACTGGTGTCAAAAAAAAAAAAACTGAAATTTTTGCAGTTGCAGTATTACTGATCTCCAACAAGTTCAGTAACAAATAATATGATAAACAATGCATAATACATTTCAACAACATGCATGTTGTCATACAATTCAAAAATATAAGTTCTTTCTCAGAAGATAGGGGCTGACCTTTGTCTCCATACAGTAGCCATCTACAACTCTCTTATAGTTAATGATACACTAAGTGATTTCTGACCACTAGATGGTGCTGACAACACAAACTCCATTTGTTTGGAGCAAGCAATTTTAGTGCTTTGTAAACTGGATTTTGTATGTTGCACTTTGCACAGTTGTTCTGAAATTTGGTCATGCATAGTCTATCTGCAGAATGTTCAGTTTCAGAGAAGCTTTGAATGAAGTAGAAAGAGAGAGAAAAATAAATTTAACTATAACAAGCAGATGTTTTATTTTCTGAAGCAAATGAGAAAATGTTTTATATATTATTTCTGTGAACTCTCTGAATTTTACAGTGTTGTCATTGTTATAACTGGTAACTTGTTACTTAATTCTCAAGATCATACTGTACAAAACCAGCTGTAAAATGTTAAAGCAAAGGAAATATGTAAAGACTTTAATAACTTTAATTGAGTTCCATTTAAGTTAATTTAAGTTACGACAGCTTCGGAGTTGCTGTAAGGTTTATTTTATTCACTTTAATGAAGCTAGGCAAATGACTCCTGTAGACTTCAAGTCTTTATGCCAGACTGAGAAAAGATGTTTGATACCATTTTCACCTCTGTACGTCCACTGGTTCGGTTCCTATGAGTAGCATTCATGTTAGCTTAGCATAAAGACTTGAAGTGTACAGGAGTCATTAACCTAGCTCTGTCAAAGTGAAAAAATAAACCTTGCAGCAGCTCCGAAGCTGTCTTATTTACACAGTGTATCATGTGTATTTGAAATACATGTCTTGGAATTTTTTTTTAGAAGATTCAAGATTCAAGATTGCCTTTATTGTCATTTAACATTTACATGTCAATGAAATTTGCATTGCATTGCAAAAACAAGTCATTTCATGAGAAGTTAGGTGGTACAAACTATAACGACTGAACACGTATTCAGCAGTTCCTACCATATGGTTCCTACACATAATTTGCTCTCATACATTATGACAATAAGAAGGAACATTTAAAATGATTCGCTTCTATCATATCATGGGTGAGTCTGTCTGGCTAATGACTCCTATGGACTTCAAGTCTTTTTGCTAAGCTAACATGAAATGCTACCCATAGGAACTGAGGAACTGAGGTGGATGTACAGAGATGAAAATGGTATCAAACATCTTTTCTTAGTCTGGGTAAGTCGGGAAAAGGGTATTTTGCCCAAAATGTTGGTGTATTCCTTTAAGAATACTTGTGATCACACTGATTTGATTTTGCTAGTAATTTTTATGAACTGTAACCTCACGTTCCATCATTTGTCGTTGCTCAGTGAAAAAGTTATTTCCCCTTGAAAAGCTTTAAGAGGAGTATATTTTATACAGCAAATCTGTAGCTGGCATAGAGCAATTAGCCTTACAGGTGTAGTTGTCAGCTTTGCCCTAAAAATGCGATATCCTGTAATGGAGAGAAAAATCTTGCATCATAATGATTCAGTCAGGGTGAGAAATTAGCTTTTGAATCCAATAGCCACTGTTTCTTATAGATTACCAGCCACTATTTTTTTACCGAATACTTTTTTGGGTAAATTGTAAAGGCTGAATATGATATGTGGTTTGGCTAGACTGTTTGTAAAGCAGTCAGTCTCAATGGTTTGAAAACCAGACCATTTCAGTTTGGAGCATGGTCTGTTCCATAGGCCTGTTCTTATACTGTTATGATCAAGATGTTTAAAGCGCAGTTACAATTCAATTAAGGACTTATGTTTCACCATCAGAGAACAAAACAGAAAAGAGAACTCAATGGAATGAAAGAGAGCAATCAACTGTGGGAAACAGACTGGCTCTCCCTCTCATTGCCTCTGTGGTTTATGTTGTGTGTCTGTGTATGAGATATTGGCTTGGGTTTGCAAAGAAAAAGAATTCAAGCCCAATAGGAAAATTAGGAGTTTTTTCGATTGCCCGTGAAAACCGAGGAATTTATGGATCTCTGAAATATGGATTTAGCACAGTGGTAGTCTGTCTGTACAAAGCATGACTAGCCCTTGGGAAGAATATTTGGTACAGAAGAATCTTATAGTAATGTGGAATACTGCTCAATACTATTCCTACTCTCTAGTGTCAACTTAATATTTATGAGCACAAACAACTCTTTACCATAGCCAAAACCAAAGCAAAACACAATCAGACAATAAAACTTTTCCATGAGGTAATGGACTGTTTCAGAAACAACTAGAGGAGGTCACTCAGTACAGTGCAGATCTCCTCCAGGTGTGTGGGGGGACACAATGTCTGTATAAAGTAGATAGTTGTTATTGCTTTGTGCCACAACTCATTGCAGAGAGAGTGAGAGAGGTTTTCCATGCTTTGATTTTGTCCCGTGTCCAAAAATCCGAGAAGAGTAGGCAAATTAGTCCACTGATGTATGAAACAGCAATGGCTGTTTTACACTTCTTTTTTTACAGTGGTGAAGCATCAGGCTATTCAAGCTATTTTAAGCCCCACTTGTTAACAGGTTCCATCAGCCTTTGACAGTTTTTACAGTGTTGTTCTGTTGTTTTTTATAAACTCGCCCAGAAAACGCAGTGCACGTCCTGGATTTTTTCACCTGCCATCGGAGTGAACACAGACACAACAGGATGAAAATATTAGCCTATTAGCGGAAGCAGCAAGAACAAAAAAATTTTCAAAGTTTTTGAATCACTGCAACCACAAGAGGTTCTGTATTAGTCATAACTGTGCACAAATTTTAGGCTGATAGGCACAGTAGTTTGAGATAAGCTGAGGACAGACACACAGACACACCCGACTAAATGCACGGCGGAGATAACAACAAAAATGTGTATGCAGCATGATATTCAGTGTTACCATTATTGGTTAGTAAAGCTTGCCACACAGTTGTTTCAAAGTTACCTTTGCAACACATAGTGTAACTGGTGATCATATCTCAGGCATACTTCCCGCAATGTACGTACCATCTTAAATATACACATTTTAAGATTTGCAAGTGATGGTACGTGGGAGCTTTAAAGCCTATGCAATATTTATTGTCAGCATTGCCTGTGAAGTGTCCTATGTAGTTTTCTCCTGCAAACAAATACATTGCATAGAGTAGACACAGCTCATATGTATGCATTTGAGCTCTATTGTATTCCAGTAAAGTATTGAGATATGCCATGGGTTACATTTTTGTTTTGGTCAGCAATGAACATGACAACTGCAGACAACTTCGACTGTAAACAAGGGAATGATTTATTTTTCGCTGTTAAGGACTTACTTGTTTTTCAGGGAATAGTCCTGTAAAGAACAAATATTTTATTCTGAAATAGGGGATTTCGGATCCATCGTAACAAAAATTAAGGATGATTAAAGATGTGTTTAAACAGGGGAAATCACTGAAGTGCAGACTAGATGTGGAGAATGAGTGGGAGCACAGTGGTAGGACACCCTCTTTGCTAACAAAGAGTGTGTTAAAGGAATTTTGAGGAAAATACCCTTTTTCCGACTTACCCAGACTGAGACAAGATGTTCAATACTATTTTCACCTCTGTACGTCCACTGGTTTGGTTCCCATGGGTAGCATTTTGTGTTAGCTTAGCATAAAGACTTGAAGTCTATAGGAATCATTAGCCTAGCTCCGTCAAAGTGAAAAAATAAACCTTACAGCAACTCCGAAGCTATCTTGTTTACACAATGTATTGTGTGTTACACGGTAATTAAATACAGGTTTTGGCATGTTTTTTAGCTGCAACCAGCAGCTCTATAGGTCACTCTGTTGGTTGGTTGGTCCACAAAATTTCTCCACCCTGTGGCGGCCACAGTTTTTGATCTAGGAGGCTGAAATTTGGCATGGAGGTCACGGGCGTGTGTGTGTGAAGGTGTGTCTTTGTGTTCATGCCAATTGCCTAAAAGGGGGCGTGACAATGGGCATAGCCTATCACAAAAAGGCACATAGCTTCCAAATTGATTCACAGACTTCCACAAGATTTTGTGGAAAGGTTGGTCATGAGCCAAAGGACAGCTGATTAACTGTTCATGCCCATCGGCAAAAAGGGGGCGTGGCAGTAGGAGTGGCCTATAACAAAAAGGTGCATAATTTCCAAATGGATTCATGTTACATGGCCAAACTTTGTAGAAAGACACACACACACACACACATACATACACAGACACTTTCATTGGTGATGGTTTGTCCTGCCCCTACACTTTAGCCACGCCCCCTTTCATAACTCATGAACCGTTTGTCATAGACTCTTGTGGGAGGCATCATTGAACTCAGTAGAGAGTTCCACTTTTATTGGTGTGGATTGGTCACGCCCCCTTTCATAACTCAATAACTGTTTTATGCACTTGTGGGACTCATCATTGGACTAAGCAGAGTTCATTTTTCACTGGTGATGGTTAGCCCTGCCCCCTATACTTTAGCCAAGGCCTCTTTCATAACTTATGAAACACTTGTAGATTCTTGTGGGAGGCATCATTGGACTCAGCAGAGGTTCCTTTTTCTGTGGTTTGGGTTAACTCCACCATCTCATTCTGTTGGTCCATCTCCTCATTGGTACACAAAGCTGTGCCCAGCCTATAGCAACTGCAAGTCTTTATTGATGCCCTGAAGGAGAAGTTCAGGAGTGTGTGTGTGAATGCATGCACGCACTGGTCACAGCTATTGAGAACTCACACTTGTTTAAACAAAACAGTCGTTTTTGGAGAAGTTAGATGGTAGGAACTATAACCGCTGAATGCATGTGCTCAGAAGTTCCTACCATGTATCGTTCCTACCATCTAACTTTGTCTGACTATGTTATTTCAAATTATATTACTCAATATATTTAAAACACAATGATTGCCGTACAGGATCCAAAAATGTGAGCCTTATGAGCTGACTTCCCTTTTTTATGGTCTAATTTGCTAATGTTAAGTAGTGTTTGTTTACATGGAATAGTTTGCTGCCTTTGACATTGTTACTGTGTTATGTGTTATGAGTTAAGGTTTCTGACCAATTTATTTCACTGTTAATATAAGTTTTTTTATCAGAAAATTATAGTGGAACGTGTGTGTGTGTGTGTGTGTGTGTGTGTGTGTGTGTGTGTCTGTGTGTGAGTGAAAGGAATGAACGTGAGAGAGCATTTGGTAAGGCTATATTTTCACTCTGAATAGGGGGATTTGGATGGAGAGTCTTTGATATCTGTCATCTCTCTCCCTGGGATTCTCTGAAATTCTCAGTTTTCTCTTTCTGTATACAGTTTCCCTTTTGTACCTCACTGATAATCTTATGTAATGCAAGCTTCTATAATGGTCTTATGACAGCGTCTGGCCATCTTGGACCTGCCAGCTGTTCCACTGATGTCTGTGCAAAAGTTTCTTGGCAGTAGGTGTAGTTTAGACCAACAGCACCACTTTATTATGATCTACAAACCGACCACCCAGCCAGCCACAGCTCTGATATGTGGGGTGTTAAACTGGGACAGATCATGCAGGATTACAGGGCAAAGTTATCATTATTGTTGCTATTCTACGGTCTTATTCTGTTGTTAATGCAGTGGTTTGTGTTTTTCGGCCGTCTTAATCCAAAATTCCAGCCTCGAATATTCTTACACTGCTACACTGAGTTATTTTGTGATGAAGTGTTGTAATGTTGCCATCTATGTTGGGCTATTTATCCACGAGAATAAGGAAACCACAGCTATTGCTCTTTAATGGGGATTTTTTCTTTAAAGGACATTTTTGGCAAAATACTCTTTTTCTGTCTTACCCAGACTGAGACAAGATGTGTGATACCATTTTCACCTCTGTACGTCAACTGGCTCGGTTTCTTTGGGAAGCATTTCATGTTAGAGTTGAAGTCTACAGGAATCATCAGCCTAGCTCCGTCAAAGTGAAAAAATAAACCTTACAGCAACTCTGAAGCTGTCTTATTTACACAATATATCAGGTGTGTTACATGGTAATGAATTACATGTCTTGAAATTTTTTAGGAGAAGTTAGATGGTAGGAACTATAAGCTTCAGAGTTGTTGTAAGGTCTATTTTTTCCACTTTGACGGAGCTAGGCTAATGACTCTTGCAGACTTCAAGTCTTTATGCTACCATGAAATGCTACTCTTAGGAAGTGAACCAGTGGACGTACAGAGGTGAAAATGGTATCAAACATGTTGTTTCAGTCTGGGTAAGTCAGAAAAAGGGTATTTTGCCGAAAACGTTGGAGTATTCCTTTAATGCATTTAATTTGGTAGGTTTGTATCTAAAAAAGAGATATGATTCTTCTTTTTGGCAATGTTATTAATTTCCAAGCATGCTTTAGTCATTGTTTCTTATGCATTTTAATGGTGCAGTTATGAGTAGTATATAAGGAGGAGCTCTTTCAGTTTAGTGGGTTGAGTTACTCCATCAATACTTCTTTGATTCAGACAGTGGCTCTTTTAAGGAGAGTAACTAACAGAACACACATCAGCAGATACTGTTTCTCAATAAATGAAATGTTTGCCTTGGCCTTTATGGAAAAGGCTGACTCCTACCCACTTTTCCCTCTTCCTTCCCTAACAACTTCCCAGGGAATGTAGAAGTTTACATGACACAGGTAGAGATCCTGCTCCAGTCGTGGTCTGCAAAAAAAAAAAAAAAAAAAGTTTTTCTGAAGAAGCAGGGTAACTGGTTCATAAACCGGATACAGAAAATGTTCCTCTGTGGAAGGAAAGGCGCTTCAAAGAGCAATTTATACAGGGAGTGTTATAAACTCCAGAGAAAATGACCACCCGCAGGAGAGCTATGACCTGAGAATTGCTGAACAAACAATAAATCTCGGGTGAAAGCAAAGAATTACTTAATTCTCCACTTAAAACATAAACCGTAAAATGGATTATTACGCACAAAGAAGTGCTAAATTACACAGGTATCGGGTCACACGAGCACTTTCACACAGCTCAGAAGTTGCCGTCTGATTACTTAGAGCTGTGCCAGTCTTCCAGCCAGATGACAATTTACACTGCAGTGCATATATTTACTCTGTATATGTTTCTCTGTAATGGTTCCCATGCATTTGAACTCTCAAAGAGACACTTGTGAAAGAATTAGAAAGTCTGGCCTGGAGCTGAGAAAAGTATCTTTCAATAGATCTTAACTGTGTTATCTGAAATATAGTTGTTGAACTGTAACGGGTGGGGGTTGGGGGTGGGGGGCTTTGAGTAATTTACCAGAAAGGAAAAATATTGGCTTTACATATTCCACTATAATCCAATTTCGTGTTCATACACACTATGCCCGAGGTTTTCCTCTAAAATACATTTCTATGCATTTCTCCCAAAGCCCTCTCTGAAGTGTTTAATGCTGTGATGGGTAAAATTGATCAAAATGTACATTTAACAGGAAAATATGTGCCAATCAAACATGCTGGAAGAAAAGAAATGCTTTTAAGGCAGTGTGGGCAGTCTACCCACTTTTGGATTTAATTTGTTTTTCTGATGAAGTCAAGACAGGAAAGTAAAATGCTATGGTATAGAATAGGAGTAAGCTGTCAGGACAGCAAGACCTTCACTGCTGACCCGACAATTCTCATAACCAAGAAAAATATGAATTTTTGTAAATTCCATTAAGCATTTGCATTTCTTCTAAGCCTATAATCACAATGTGTCTCTTTCAGCAAAGAACTTACGCCTTTGTCAGAAAATAGCATACTGCTGTCCAGTTCCAGGTCAATTTCTGTGTTATTTCCATCTGAAGAATGAAGTCAGTGAAGCAGTGGGTTGTCATCATCATTCAAACCAGCTAAATTTCACTTTGTGGCATTGCTTTACTAAATCCACTGAGAAAAAAAATCAGGCCTCCCGGCTGCTCCTTGGGCTGTAATCTGATTTGTTAAAATCTGTTCTGTGCAAACAACCAATCACCTCAAGGAAGTATTACTAATTCAGTGTCAATCATGTCTCGTGCACACACACCGTGTACTCCTGCCATGTATACTCCGTAAACAAATTAGCGTAGCCTACCATAACTACAGCTTAGCCTACCATAGCTATGATACTTCAGCCAACAAGGTGAAAAAGTGTTTTTTGAGAGGTTTGAGGCACTTGAGGAGGCAAAGTATTGGGATGTAGGCTGTTTCTGAACTTTAGATACAGCAGATTGCCTTAATTAATAAGCATTCAGCACCGCTTCATTATACTGAACTCAGTCGCAAAGATGGAATATCTACAGTATTCAAACATCAATGACAATGTCGATGGGTCTGTTTTTGCACTCTTGAATAATCTATAACTTTTCTGCATAGTTGCGGAGTTGCATTGATAGTGATTATGGAAAGCACCCATAGGGGGAATCAGTTCACACGTGGCTGCTGCTGGCGCTTGTTCAAGATGGATCTGTGATATTAAATATAAATGACTGATTTGAAAAGTGCTGTAAAATCCAAACTCTCTTAACACCAGAGTTCTATGTTCATCTGAGCACACCCTCAGCTTGGAAGAGCAGTTAGCCTCAGGTATGCATATCAAGCATGGCATATTGAAGGAAAAGGTATTAGTCTAGATTAGTAGAGAGGGTAAATGCATGATTTTTATTGTTAAAGCAAAAACATGCATCTAATGAGCAAAGAAATAGAAAAAAAAACAGAATTTCATCAGTGAAACTCCCTCCACCTAAATAGCAGGCTTGTCATCACTGAGCTCCAGATACTAGAAAGTAAGTAAGCAGGCAACAGACAGCTCTTTCGAAAATTACTGTACATGCTATATGCAATTACACAACTGAAAATTACACCAATTTGTTTAGAATTAGTGTCACATTTGTAAAAATATGTGTAAAATTTTTAAAAATTTGTACAAAAACAAATAAATCAGTGTCAAATTGGCATCAAATTTGTGAAAATCCACCGATGACCTGCTTGAATCTAACAGAGTATATAAACCCCCTATGATCGATGCATTCCTCTTTTGGGTCAAAGATACACAAATCAGGTAAATTGGTTATTCTAAATTGTTCAGAATGTGTGTGTAGGTGTTTTTTTTTTTAGATGGTTTCTACCATCTAACTTCTCCTAAAACTACTTTTTTTTGGTTTAAATTTCAAGATGTGTATTTCAAATACATGATGCACTGTGTAAATAAGAATGCTTTGGTGTTGCTGTAAGGTTTTTTCATTTCAACGGAGCTAGGCTAATGACTCCTGTAGACTTCCAGTCTTTATGCTAAGCTAACACGAAATGCTACCCATCGGAATTGAACCAGTGGACGAAAATGGTATCGAACATCTTGTTTCAGTCTGGGTAAGTCAGAAAAAGGGTATTTTGCCCAATACTTCAATACTTAACACTTTACTACTATTAAATATATCTTTTCATGTTGTTTATTTATTTATGTGAGAGAATACGGAATTCATATAGCAACAAATCTCCATTCAGAGAAATCTGAAAACACATCTTTATTTCTCTGTTTTGCCCCTCAGTCCACACTGAAACAGCGTTTTTGTCCATTGAAAACTGAGCTTTTCAAAAACGCTCTCCCAAGTGGATAAATTTGAAAACATCGGCGTTGTAGTGTGGACAGAAAAAACCTGAAAACGGAGAATTTTATGACATGTACACGGATCTCGCACTGGAACAGGTGTGTGTCAGCAGTGAGGAGGGAGAGGAGAGGATATGGTAGAAACCACTACAATGATCATAGCAACCATAACCGCATTTTTTTTTCTGATCAAGGTGAAATTGTGGTGATAGAAATTAAATTATGGTGGCAACAGTTCAATACATTGATGAGAAACTCGACCCGATCCAACTTCTGTGTTGATATTTAAAGCTGTGACATCGTTGGCTTCATGTACAGTAATGTAATGATGGATGTAGATGGAGAAGTGATGTTGATATCGATTATAAATGTAAATTTGTGGCGTTGCTTCCTCAGATTTAGGCTACTGCACATGTCTATTCATTAAATTTAACTGTTTTCTGCGTTTTGGTGTGGACGGCCAACTTTCCAAAAATGTTCTGAAAACTCCAGTGTGGACGGAAAACAATTTGACATGAAAACGCGTTTTCGGATTTCTATGGATTAGTGTGAACATGGCCTAATACTATAAAACCTGAGAAACTAGACAGAAAGACACATCTTGATAGCTTAGTGTTGTCAAATTGCTTATAATAGCCTTCTGTTTGTTGAGAGAGCAATCAACAATCTCACAATTCATTTATTTTTTCAGTTTTTGACTCAACAATTCATATTCTATTTGATGTATTTGGCTTACGTTGCAAATTCCTTTTTCAAATTCAAGATTCAAGATGTTTTAATGTCACTCCAGTTGTACAAGTACAAATGTGTGCGACGCTTATGCTGGGAAGCTCCTAGCATTTTTTACTTCATGAAGCTGATGGTAGCACTAGACATATGTAGGGTTTATGGTCTGTTAAGAAAGGCACATACATTTTTACCTGCATCAGAACTTCACTTTTTCTAGAAGCTAGACTTCTGCTAGCTCAATCAATATCCGCCGATGTGTGTTGTAGAATTTTGTGATCTAATTTATTAGATCACGAAATACCGTAAAGCTTCTTATGGTGCACCCAACCTTTGTCTGCTGTCATTAGTACAAGTCAGAATACATTACCTGTGCCAATCTGTTTTGTTTTGCTCATTTTGCCTTTTTCTGAAGTGGTTGCAAAAACAAGCTTTCATTTTGTGCCAAAGGCTCCTCGCAGCCTCATACCTTGCTTGGTGTGATTCCAATGACTGAACAGTATGGGACTCTTGTTGATTGTGCCCCTGGTGACCTTCGCCCTTGGCATCTCGTCCAAGGCCAAGCTCTGTTAGCAGCACTTTATGAGCTCCTCATCCTGACATCCTACTGGTCTGGGCCAGCTGAGTCCGTCAAAGGCTCTGGAGGAAACAAAAAATACAAATAATGAAACTGAATCTGATTTTTGGCACCACCATCCTCCACCCCATATGACCTACTTTTGTATTTTCCCTGGCAGCAGCTTATCTTTGGCTTCAAAAATATGTTAACAGTTGGTGAAAAGTATAAGGGAGTGGGAGACGGTGAGAAGGGCTGCGACTTGACGCATCATTGGCCAACAAAACAAAGGATTCTGCTGAGAGACCGTCGCACACCTGTGAACTTCAAGAGGCTCAGGTGGCTGCTGTCCAGTTATTGCTTTCATCAGTGTCTGCTGCTTCCACCAAAGAAATACAAATTTTCTGATGCTGGACTTGTTTTACCTCTGAAATTGACTTAACTGGACTCAATGCAAATAGATCATAAACTGAGTGTGCAAGAATGTTTTCAATGTTTTGTAAAATTCTTTGTGCATTCATTATGCTTTTTAATGGACTGCAGTACAATATGTTATATTGTGTATAGTTAAATAAAATTGATGTTGAATTCATTTACTTAAACATATTTAGTCAGTATGACCATGTGGGTGGTGTCAAGATTCGAGTGATGGTGACTTAGCAAGTGCATCCTTATGTACAATTGGATTTTATTGCATTTCTCATTTTTCTTTTTTCCTTCTTCATCTTTTTCCTATTTTATATCAATGGTAAACTTGTACTCATTCCACCTAGAGGTTTTTTGTTTGTTTTTTTACCTGGACCCTTGAGAGAGTCATCGGAAAAACATATGCACTCCATCATGCCCCACTCTCTATAATGTACTCTGTATAATATAGAATACTGTACTAAGCGATTTTTGACCACTACCTGTAGATGGTGCCAAAAACACAAACTCCGTTTATAAATAAACAAACCCACTCCCCCCTCCCTTCCTCTACACCAGCAGATCACTTGTAGAAACTAAAAACAAAACAAAAGCAAAAAAATGTTTGTTTTGTTTTGAAATAAGGAAGACATTTTATTTTGACAAATCCCCTGTTGGATTACTTGGATTAGTTTGTCTTTGAGCTTCAATTTGACAATTTGAAAATGTGGTGAAACTGTCGACTCTCAGCTACAAAGTAATTTTAGTTTGAATGAACGTTTTCTCTTGCTGCACTGCTGACTTATGAGGCTTTGTTTGGGGCTTGGAGTGAGTGATTTCAGTGCTTTTTAACCTGGATTTTGCATGGTGCACTTACAACCCTTTGTCACAAAGGGTCACGAAGGGATCACAAAGACATAACCGCTGAACACATATGTTGAGTGGTTATAGTTCCTACCATTTAACTTTGCCTAAAATGACTTTTTTTTATTCCAAGATATATATTTCAAATACACATGATACACTGTGTAAATGAAACAGTTTCGGAGTTGCTGTAAGGTTTATTTTTTCACTTTGACACAGCTAGGATAATGACTCCTGTAGACTTCAAGTCTTCATGCTAAGCTAACATGAAATGCTACCCATAGGAACCGAACCAGTGGACGTACAGAGGTGAAAATGGTGTCAAACATCTTGTTTCAGTCTGGGTGAGTCAGAAAGAGGGTATTTTGCCCAATACTTCAATACTTAACACTTCACTATTATTAAATATATCTTTTCATGTTGTTTATTTATTTATGTGAGAGAATATGGAATTCATATAGCAACAAATCTCCATGGGGGAATCTATTATAGCCAAGGTCAGAGCATGTTTTAAAGTGAGGCATGTGACTTAAAATTTCAGCAACATATTAAAGAATCAGCCGAAGTTTAAAATGTATACAAAAGATAAAACTATAAGATTTATAAATCATTAAAATCAGCCCTGATTCTGTGGGATGTGATTCAGAGATTGTTACTGGTACATTAAGCTGTACAGTGAGCCTGCATGCATCAATGTATTTACTGTTCTCCTATGTCACCTTGGAACAACAAGGCCACCAGCAGCTTGCCAATTTTCTGACATCACCCGCAAAATAATAATAGTACTTATGAGAATACAAGCCCCGCCCTGAACGTTAGACCCCAGCTTCCTTGTGCTTAATTTAGTTCAGGTCCTCCTTCCCTCTGAATCAGTGCATCCATTATGAAAACCTCTCAAAGTATGTATTCATGCGTCACTACCCTCCGGCACGTTACCTCTTTTTTCCACAGGACTCCTCACTTCAGTTGCTTTGCAGAGACTACACATCATTACCACTGCACCCCACCACAACAGTGGTGGCCTGCAGAGGGCCCTCGTTGGCAAGTACAAGAGTATGCATGAGGGACTCAATATTGCATTTTCATTTAGTCAAATGAAACAGAGTAGACTCAAACTCTGGCATCAAAAACAGGAAACTTCTTCCAGTCAACCAAAGGATAATAGCTCAGCACCGAGGGATAAATCCAAACTCACAAGGTCTAAGGCAGGCTTATACTCTTAGTTGCACATGGTGATAATGAGAAACAAAGAGGAATGCAACACATGCTGGTAGTCCATTCATAGTATTAAATATAATTATCAGTTGAACATCATGAGATTTATGGGTTAGTACTCATCACTTTCAGGTACAGTACACAAAAAATAAATTTAACACAAATAAATAAATAAATAAATAAATAAATGAACAGGAAGTTGGGAGATATGGCAAGTAGGGAAAACATATCAACTTGAGTCACAGCAACACAACAGTATGAAAAATATAAGTGATACACTGTGAAAGGAGAGGGCACGAAGTTTCAAGTGTTCAAAACCAGACTTTCCACTTGTTATGGAAACAAAAAAAAATTAATGCGTATGTTTCTACCACTGGCAGACATCAAAACACTGGCTAATTTGTCAAATTCAAGTTCAAACCCTACCAAAAAAGTTCAGATCTAACCTAGCTGGAATCATTTGTCACTGTTATTCTATATATATTTAGAAAATTACTTGATTATAGGATACCAGTGTTGCAAATGAGGAATGAGGAATAGAATGTGCAGATGGCACAGGCTGGTTATGTTCATCACACGCACACACACACACACACACTCGCAAACACACGGAGCAGAGGTGACAAGTTGCAGTTTGACTATTCCCAGCATTACGTCGCCCTCAGAGACGGACCACACAGGCTGAGGGCCATTTAAAGAGAGCCGAGAAGAATGTCAGACATCTTTCATCTGCTGATGGAAAAGCAGGTTGACTTGAAAGAGGAGGAGACGTTGACTGCCGATGTGTGTAAAAAAAAAAAAAAAAAAAAGAAGAAGACGGAAAAGAATGCAGGAGACTCTGTGACGAGACTGCTGCCATTCCCAGGAGGATGCTGTTATCTGGAAGATAGACAGCCTGTGCCTATGTGTGTGTGCATGTGCACGTTTCTTCCTGTGTGTGCACCTATGTGTGTGTGTGTGTGTGAGTCAGGAAGCCGAGGCTAGCAGATGTCGTCAAGCCCACACAGTGTGATGACAAAGTTGAAAGGGAGAGCCACACTGTTACTGATGAACTTGTCTCACAAACTGCATTACCCGTTCCAGTCAAGAAATAACATTTTCATATAAATACATGTATTTTTGCTACTGTCTACCGCCAGTTCATGAGAGCATTTACATATGCTGTTCTAAACATTTGGTGTATGGTAGATCGTTCTCTGGAAAAATCCCCTGGCATACAGGAAGTGATGCATATTGTGTTTGCATTTGTCTGGAACAAATAGTAGAGCGAATTAGCTTGCACAAGCAGTGACAGCTGCCATGGCTGAGCAAACAAAGAAAAGCGCGCCACCTACAGAAACACAAACCATCAGCAGATGCGGGTTGGTATTATATTCATCGGAATGTGTTCTAAGGACAGCACTACCCCTAACTCTCTAACCCTAACCCTAACCTTCACCCTATACCATGCAATGCTGCCCTCAGAGGACATTCCAGTAAATATAATACCAAACTCCTAAACAGACAATTCAAGGAAAAAGATGTCACAGTGCTGGACACAGTGTCTGAGTGGCAGGTGATCTCTGGGAAGTGCAGTGCAGAAATACCACAGCAATTAGAGCTTAGCCCCAAACATGGAGGCAGTATTTCTAATGTTTCAGTATGGGGTGAAAGTGTCTCCATTCTTGTTATATCCAGAGGGAAAAGTTCCATAAATGACTACCAACTTAACCTTTATGCTTGACCGAGGAACCACTGTATAGCACAAAGCAATTCCTTTAACATTATGTCTTTCGATTAAGGGTTAGGGATAGATCATTTAGATTTTTTGGACCTCCACTTTTTTCAAATGGAGGTCAATTCCTGTAGAAACCAGGGTTCTCTGTCTGCAGATAAGCAGCTTAAAGGTTGAATCTCAGTCGCTCATCTTTTGAGCATATGTGACCCTGCAGGCCAAAATGGGAGCTCTGGGGAACATTAAGGTAGATGGAAAAGAACATTCTTGGAAAGCACAAACTAAAAAGGTGTGAGAGTGAAGCGCTGGATTTTGCCACAGGCGCAGCAGTGGCATTGTGGGTGACCCAAGTTTATTTAGACTAGGTTTGTAAGCCATTACATACCTACAGTGCCTCCTAGTACGGAATTTAATCCAGCAGTTATCTTGCTGAATAGCTGTGGTTTAATTTGTTTTAAGCTTCACTTCACTGGCCACCAGTGCAACTTAGGATTGATTTAAACACTGTATCAAACTCCTTTAAGGCATGTGAAGAAGCCATATCTGAGCCTTTAACTCTCTGAGAAACCACTTGAGATTCCTGAGCAGTGCTCTTTTGGTCATTGCACAATGCAGTGTGAAGACTACTATATCTAGTTGATAAAAATGAGGCTGTTTCAGCTTTCCTCTAGGGTTCGATTGATATCTAGATTTTTGAAGGCTGGTACCAATATATTTAGTTGACAATATTTTGTACTGATATTCAAGATAGTTACATTTGTCCATTTTTGTGTGAAATAGTTCAAGCATTCGGTATTTCCCCCGGAGTTTGATTCTTGTCAGAGTGGAAAAACATTTAGACCATCATGTGACAGTAAAGCTCTCCATTTAAGATCAGGATAATGAAAACAAAGTTTTAATAAAAATGGCTTGTATAGCTGATCCATTTAAAGGATACACAATTTCATGCTGGCCCTTTTCAGGTAGATCTGTTTCTACTGCTCAATCAATCAGTGTTGAGCCCTTAATTAGAGCTAGAACAAAAACTTTAAGTCAGCATTTCAAGAAACATTGGTCTGGAGCAGTGGTTCCCATCCAAGTCCTCAAGGACCCCATGTCCTACAAGTTTACACGTCTCTTGCAGACCTCCAGTTAAGGGCTTAAAGGACTACTCAGAGTTAGACAAGATGTTCAATACCATTTCACATCTGTACATCCACTGGTTTGGTTCCTATGAGTAGCATTTCATGTTAGCTTAGCGTAAAGATTTGAAGTCTACAGGAGTCATTAGCCTAGCTCCATCAAAGTGAAAAAATAAACCTCACAGAAACTCTGAAGCTGTCTTATTTACACAATGTGTCATGTGTATTTGAAATACATGTCTTGGGATTAAAAAATAAAAACAAAACAAAACAAAAAAATGAAAGTCGTTTTAAGAGTTATATTGTAGGAACTATAACCACTGAACACGAGTTCATGTGTTCCTAAAATGGCTATTTTTTTTTTTTTTTTAATCTCAAGACGTGTATTTCAAATACATGATACATTGTGTAAATAAGACAGCTTCGGAGTTGCTGTAAGGTTTAGTTTTTCACTTTGACCGAGCTAGGCTAATGACTCCTGTAGGCTTCAAGTGTTTGTGCTAAGCTAACATGAAATGCTACCTATTGGAACTGAAGCAGTGGACACATAGAGGTGAAAATGGTATCGAACATCTTGTTTCAGTCTGGGTAAGTAGAAAAAATGGTATTTTGCTGAAAATGTTGGAGTATTCCTTTAATTCCTTTAATGGTTAAAAGAGATCTACCTGAATGTGCATGAAAGTGCATGGAAGCGCTTGATTCATTTGAATCAGGTGTGCAAGAGTAGAGCTAGAACAAAAACTTTTCAAGTCAGGGGGGTCTTGAGGACTGGTTTGGGAACCACTGGTCTAGAAGAAGAATGTTCAGAAGAATTAAAACCTAGTAAAATAACCAGATTTATCCCTGTCATGAATGCTATTTTACACAAATATCATCATCTATCATCTGTCCAACTTGTGAGGCTGAAATACAAATTATGGACAGTGCTACAGGCCTGCTCTGTGATATTCATAAAGCCTTCAAAGGAGTCTAAACAGTTGAAAAAGGAGACTCGGAGCTCTATTCTCCACACACTGTCCTTTGAAATACAGTACTTAACACACATAAATGTCCAAAAAACATTGGCAAAGTTCACTTTGTTGAGCTTTATTACAGTGAAGTACAAAAGAATCAAACATGGGTACTGTACTCAGAATGATTAGCTACTCAAAATACTGAGAAACATTATACTGTAATTTAAAAAGAGGGAAGAGGCTGAAAAAAAGCATTACAAAACCTGCCAACTCTAGAATGTGTAGAAAGCCTTTTATGTTGGGAAATAATGCTCGCCAGCGCATTTACATCTTCCACGGCCCGTCGTTTATTTATCTTTTCATTGCATTAATCCTGTCCTTTTTTTCATCTTTAATCCTTACAACAACACAGGCTATGAGAACTAATAAATGGAAGGGTTTGATTTCCGTCTTCGATGCCAAAGACCACAGGCTCACCTTCACAGTGCAGGGGTCAGGACGAATCACACCGGCTCCGAAGGCTGAGGCCAGAGGGAGGGTGGGCGTAGAGGATGGGGTGGGGGAATGTTTACCCATGGGGCGTTCCTCTATTGATCTTATATATCACTACAGAGATGGTGCACCCAGGCAGGGCGGGTAACCATAATAGATAAGCAGAGGGTGAGTATCATAACATGGATCATATCAAAGGAGCTCATTTTCTCTGACGTCTTTTTTTTTCACACGACCAGGGCGAACCCGCTCCTTGGGCCTTGGGATTGAGAGGGACTCAGGAAGGCGGTGGGAAATGAATTCTCTGTAGCGTTCCTCTTTAAACAGCCACACAAACGCAGATGCCATCTCCCAGCCGGGCGGTGTTTGCTCAGTTTTTACATAACGCTTCAAAAGCAACGAGGACCTGCAAACGTAAGATCAGCAGTGGCCCCTGAGAAGGCCCTAAAGACAAGACCTGACTGAGGGTAGGATCCCGTCATACATTACCTCATGGCTCAGCCTGCAGATTTCAGAGATGTGCATCCGTGATCCATGAAATCGCATTTCAACCGGTAGCCAAATGTGTGCTTTGTGTTAAAGCAGGGACAAAAACCCTCTGTTCCTTTTTCTCTGACTTACATTCCCATGTGTCAACACCACTTGGAATCAGAACTCAGTGAGATTTCGGCAACAGCTGGACAGAAATAAGAACAACAAACTTTCATTACTGAAAAGCTTGGTATCTTTCCCGAAGAGATTGTTCCTCAGACAGGTGTAGAGATATCTTTTTGAATTCCTTCCTAGTTACTGTTTTCCTTTCCTTGAACGTGCTTTGTTTTCCAGTGAAATATCAACGCTGGCAAAATTCACTACATCACATTCTGCCATCTGCCATCGGGACTATTGCATAACCCTTTGTACGAAAGACCCGTGAGAACAGACCCTGAAAACACACTGATTCAACAGCAGAAACATTTGAACAACTATAACAAAACACACACACGTAAATCAAAGTTATTGATTTTGGTGTTTATTACACTGTCAAGACAAATCCTCATATTACCAGCATCTCTCAATTTGGTTCTCATAGCTGGGATAAAAACATGTCAGTCTTAATATCTGATCTAACTGTCTACTAATGTCATAGACACTTGTAGTAAACACAGGCCAGGTATGGCTTCAGAGGTTTACAGCATGGTAGAAAATATGATTTGCATGCTTATGTAAAAGAAAAACTATTTCTGCACCCTGAATCCTGCTCTGCTCCATTTTTTTCAACCTGTACCTCAGATAAGTGTTATTTGGGACGTGCATCTGCACGTATTTAGCCAAACGCTAAAAGTGCCACGTCCTCAAACATGCTTCCAAGCATTAATATCAACACAGCCATTTTGACACAAAGAGTATGAATAACATTCTCCACCTTTCCACAAGTCACATCACAGGTTTTTATAGTTTGTTTCAGTGAATGTCTGAACCATGTTGGTGTTTACATGGCACACAGATTTATACACTGGCATGGGAACGGTGAAGGGAAAACTGTAAGTATTGTGGCCGATAAATGAGGCCAGAGTTTATACATCATTTGTCCTTTTACTTGTTTGATGAATATCCAAAACTCCAAGGCCAGACTAATACATACAATGGTTCGCATCACCAATTCCTTCCACATCTGCTAAAAAAGGTGTGCAAAGTGCCAAAAGGGTCTAGCCATGCTGAAGAATTTTCCTATCCTGGCTCATCCAGGCATCCCGTGCTGCTTTCCGGCCAATCCCAGTACTGTTTATTTGCAAAAAGACATATCAGGAAGTGAAACTCCAAACAATGGCCAGGCATTGTAAATCTAAATTGGGTCCTTTGTGCGAGCCAACCTGGCCCAGTCTACCTGCTCCTTCAAGGAGGTGAAGAGGGAAGAAAACAGAATAGTCCAGATGACTGGATGCGTGTGGAGTCGTAGGTGGATGTTTGTGTCAGACTGAGGTCTATATGAGGGCATAACAGGGCCTCCAAATCCCCACAGCCCAGGAGAAGTAGGGCAGGTTTCTTGGTGTTTATCATTGCCAGCCAGTAGACACACATGCTGCTACAAAGGATTTCAAGGTGGAGAGAAAGGATACACTGGACTAATATTAAAGGAATAATACTCCAACATTTTGGGCAAAATACCCTTTTCCCAACTTACCCAGACTGAGACAAGATGTTCAATACCATTTTCACTTGTGTATGTCTACTGGGTCAGTTCCTATGGGTAGCATTTGGTGTTAGCTTAGCATGAAGACTTGAAATCTATAGGAGTCATTAGCCTAACTCTGTCAAAATGAAAAATAAACCTTACAGCAACTCTGAGGCTGTCTTATTTACACAATGTATCGTGTATTTGAAATACACAGATTGGAATTTTATGAACACATAAGTTCAGCAGTTATAGTTCCTGCCATCTAACTTCTCCTAAAATGTCTCTCTTTTTCTTTTTTTTTTCTTTTTAATTACAAGAATGTATTTCAAATACACATGATAAATTGCATAAATAAGACAGCTTCGGAGTTGCTGTAAGATTTATTTCTTCACTTTCACGTATAGCTAGGCCAGTGACTCCTGTAGACTTCCGGTCTTTATGCTAAGCTAACATGAAATGCTACCCATAGACAACGAACCAGTGGACGTACAGAGGTGAAAATAGTATTGAACATCTTGTCTCAGTCTGGGTAAGTCAGAAAAAGGGTATTTTGCCCAAAATGTTGGAGTATTCCTTTAAGAGAGGAAGTGATGCACGGGACAATCTGCATTTTGGTGAGGGAAAGAGATTTCAGATTGCAATACGAATAGTTGAAAATCATTCAAATGGGAGGTGTAAATATAATGCTAGATACAGTCCAGATAGGAATCACATTTTAAAGCATAAATGTAGCTATTTTTGACCCTACATTCTCAATTTTTTGTATTTGGATAGATTCTGACCACATTTGGAATTAATATACTGGAAAGTAGCAGCCAGGCGAACATGTAAGTAGGCCTAGAATGAAGTGATTTGTGATATTTTAGTTGAAATGATGGTTGAATAGTGTAAATGATGGGATAATAGGATCCAGGTAAAAATGCATGCACGCGTGTTATGCTTGAAGTTGAGGTGGAAAGGCTGACTGTGCTATTTTGTTGGCCTTGCTGTCTGTTGGAATTTGTTGGGACATCATGTACCTAGACAAATGAACAAGACCATCACTTCAGGCTTGTTCTTAAATAGTCCAAGACCCAGAAGGATTCCTAGTTTGGTGGTGTAATGACCTTTACATTCTCTCTGACCTGTGCTGTTCTTTGTGTCGTGTTTCTTCATTCCAGACTGACTACTGTAGCATACATGCAGTCGCTGAACATCTGTGGCATTTCCTTGTGGCAACTGCTGGCATTCTACTGTTGTTTGAATGGCATCCTGAACTCGTCCACTCTGCACACAAAACCATGGTGATGACTTCAGAACGTACGCAACCACAGAGGTGAAGCCAAGTGTCTGCACACTGATACATGGCCAAAGTTACATAACAGGGTCAGACACACACAAAAAAAGAATGTTTTGAAGTTTATCATTTAGGGTATTAAAGTCAGTCAAATGCTAATTTAAAGGATAACAGGTAAAGGTCTGAATACTTTAAAATTCCTTGAAATATTTCCTTGATGAGAGTGTCTACACCCAGGCAATGGAAAACCCAGACTAATGTTATGGTGATTGTTTTTATGAGTCAGTAACGTAAAGCAAAAGCAATTGCTATCGATTTATATCCTCTTAGACAAATCCAGGATGGAGAAGTCTCCACTGTTCTGGGCTGAGAGCTTGGTTGGCAGACACACGCCGTACAGTCAGTTTGCTCATACTTTCCAGCTTAGCTGGGGAGTGCAACAGATTGATAGACGGCATCAGTCATTCAATAATATTGGCTCACCAAGCAGAGCAGGGTCCATCATACTGTAGCGTGGAGCAAAGAAAACAGCCGCTGGAAAGAGCTGGCCAATTTGACGCTCCAAATGCATCAAATGGTAGTTTTCACTTTAACTTTTTCACACGCGTGCTCACGTGGGAAATACAGCTATGATTGTGCCTCTGGGGCTCTTAGACAGTGGAATGACTTGCTTGAGGACCATAGGTTTGCTATGTCAGTAACATCTTTTAAATCACCTCTCTAAAAGCACTTTTATAGGGTTGCTTTTACATTAACTGTTCTTGATTCTCCTCACTTTTAGTCTCATGTTTGTATGTTTTCTTTTATTAGAGTTCATTTATTTATTCTTTGAATATACTTCCTCTTTCAGTTATTTTATCTCCTCTATGGATTTTTCTTTTCTTGCTTTTGTCTTCACTGTCTAAACTCTGCTTTTAGAGAAATACTATTTGGATAAAATGTATTAATAACATTAAGTAGTACATTAGGACATGCACTGTGGACTTCCTTGCAAAATGTGATATGCAAGAATTTCGTTCCTTATTATATCCAAGAAATTTGCTTCTTATTGCACTTATTCTTTATATCCACAATACCACTGGATGGAAAAATGAGGCCACTGGTAGGTAGAGCCAGAGCACATCTCATTTCACGTCTTTCATAGCTATTCTACTCTGTGGGGCTCAGTGCGTTTTAGCTATCAGCTGAATCCCATCATTACAACCAACCATGGAAAAATGTTCAGATGTTCAGTGTCTGCTCCAGGTATGTTGCTTATAACTGGCAAACCAATAATGTGAAGTATGGAATGAATCCAAGGCTGTTGGCTGTATGTTAGACAGATTAAACCATGCATTGCTACACTGTTGCTGTTATTCATTTGCATTTACTGACACATCTTGAGTATGAATGTGGACTATATAATGTTTTGATAGCATAGCCAGTGGTTAAAAGTGACTGGTCAAAAACAGATTCTAACACAGATTCTATCAGATTAAGGGATATAGAAAACTGATGCCTGTAAGGAAAAGGCACTCAAGAGCTGAGATTTACATCCTCTAAATTAAAGAAGTGGAAAATTTTCTGAAACAGCATTTAGACCATCAAGACGCTCTGTAGTGAGCCCCAAATTACATTCTTTTAGGATTAGCTGCCCATTTACAGCTGGGTGAATCCCCCATACATACACATACCTATTTAATGGTGGGAAAATCTAACCAGAATTAACCTGAATAAAACCTTAAAGGGCTAGTAAATCCATTTAAAAACGGGGATTTTCTTAATCAGTATTACTCTTGAGTTCTGTCTTCATCATCTACCCAGATTTGAGAGTTTCTAAAAGTCACTAACTGTGATAAAATGGAGTTTTAGGAGCTGGATTTTCTACAGTAATCCATTTCAGCAGGGCTAGGTGGGCTTCAGTTACACTTGTAGAATAGCAATATTGAACCCTGGTAAGAGCAGCCAACTGTCCAGCAAAGTGAAAATATCCAGCTTGTTAAAACTGAAAGAGCTTCCCCTCTTACTAGCACTGCCACAATATGTTAGCTAATGTTTTCCTAGCTAACCTTGCTGTAGAGCTCACTTGCTAAATACACTTTGGAGGCTTGTAGTAGTAGAGTTGATGTGAGAAGGTCCATCACTAGCTAAAGCTGCATGGCTGAAGCGCTTTGCTAGCCCTCACCTCTTCTGACATAATGTTAGATTGGTTCATACTGTTCATACTGTTTATACTGTTCAATTATGTATCTCCCATCTCCATATTTATATTATCTATGTTTATATAGTTACTTATCTAGAACACTTAGATGACCTTCAATTTATTCTATTTATACACTTAGCATGTTCATACCTCTCTGTTCCTCTGTTTGCCAAATCTTCTCTGCCAATGCCAAAAAGCTTTTCTTTGCTGTTGACTCTTGTTTGGTGTTGTTTGGTGGATTGGATGACTGAAGTCTGAAGAAACAAGACATATTGGCAATTTAACAATTTATTCATTGAACAAACAGAAGCCTTAGTAATGTGTGGAAGAACCATACACAGCCACAACAGCCTGGCACCTCCTCCTCATGCTGGTCACCAGCCTGGTCACACACTGCTGTGGGATGGCATCCCATTCTTCAACCAGCATTTCTCGCAAGTCAGCCAGCGTGGTTGTGTTGGTCACTCAGGCATGAACAGCACGCCCAAGCTGATCCCACAAGTGTTCAACGGGGTTGAGGTCAGGACTGCTGGCAGGCCATTCCATCCTCTCCAATCCCAAATTCTGGAGGTAGTCTCTGGATACTCTGCCTTGGATATTCATATATCCTGCATATTTGCATACACTGATTATACTGTTAGTACTGCTGTATATATCTTGTGTATATAACTTAGCACATTCATACTGCCCTTATCCACTTAGACATTTTTTACACTGCACTGTACTTTTACTGCTTCTTTTGCACTTCTGGTTAGATGCTAAACTGTATTTCATTGTTTTAGTACTTGTACTTTGTGCAATGACAATAAAGTTGAATCTAATCTAATCTAATCTAAAATAATCCTCAGTAAAATGGAAGATTTATATTCAGGAACAGCTGCCGTGCTAACAAGCTAATAGCTATTGTAACTAAATTGTTGAATCTAGTGGAGCATAACAGGTGCAGCAGACCTTTCTCACAGCAGCCATTGTGACATGAAATAGCAGGTAAACACAGGTGTTACTAACGACATCAATGAAGGTTCTGTTCCATTTAGATCCATTTAGAGCCAGGGTTCTGCTATTGTTCATGCTGGCTCACTGGAAAGACTCTGCTACACTTATGTGGAATGGAACTTTCCTTAATGCCATTAGTAACACCTGTGTTTACCTGCTATTTCATGTCAAAATGGCTGCTGCAAAAGAAAGGTCTGTTGAAGAGTCAATCAAATAGGTGATGGGAGGAATAAAAACTGAGGTGGGGTTCTAATTCGATCACTCCACTCTTACATGTGAAAGTAGCTTTTAATCTCCCAGCAAAACTGCTGGTTTGACTCAGGAGAAATTAGCTGACAGGTCTCTATCTGTTTCATGTGTTTCTCCTTTTCTATGCCCGGTGATGACAATAAAAACATTTTAATGAAAAATTACATATTTTAGTTTACCATCCCTTTAAAGAGCTGCTACAAGCTGATAGAATAGATGCTTTTGGTGCCTATCCTTTCATCAGACACTGTGTAAAGTGACTAACGAGCCAAACTCCCATGAAGTTAGTGTAGTCCATTGGTGTAGAATATAACCAATACACAGGTTACTCTGGCAGATAAACATATCCACTGCTAAAGCACACACAATCACTTCTAATCAAGATGAAGAAAAAAGCTGACCATATTTCTTCAGTATGTGCTTTGCTTCTCTGTGAAAGCCCTATCATAGGTTTATAGGAATGCCTCACATAGTTGTTGTTTTTTTGCACAGCGAACACAGTCGGGGTGTTCCAGTAACCTGCCACTGTTGAGAATGCTTTCCACACCTCATTAAACACTTCAAACAATTTGCCAGTATATGATGGCAAGGAGGGCAGGACACACACATTCCTTCACACACAGAGCAAGCTATTTTTAGGACTTGCCCCCAAGAGAACATAAGGTAAAGGGTCATCTTCTCACACACCCCCTGTAGCCCATATGTGTGTACCATACAGAGTCTGAGGCTGATATCCCAGGGCAGTTCAAACAGATTACTTCACCAGATCTGTCCCTCAGATCCTGTTTTCTATTTAAGGCTAAGTTTCCAGAAATATACTATATGTCTTCACCTCACAGCTATTTGTTTAACCATAACCCCACCGGATTAGTCCCAGTAAAAGAGAGTTGAAAATGTCCTTCTAACCATCCAAAATCTGAATGACTTCAGGGTATCTGCAGGTCTTTATAAAGTCTGAGAAAAGTAATTACAAAATTAAATGACCTAAACTTGAGATCTTAAAAAAATTAAATGTCTTCATCATGTCAAGAAGATTCATTTTTAAGTTTCACTTTGATAAAACTATAAAATAAGATTCTGGATTTGACATATTCTTTATATTCATTATATTTAGTTGAGGCAGAATTTGAAAGTTTCACCAGAAGATGTGAATGAGACCAGCAGTAATGTTGCTTATATTTTTCTATGCTGTGTAACATTACTGGACTTCCAGCTGGTCACATTAAGTTTGACACACATGCATCACAGCTCAAAATACAGTACAAGGTGGGATATAGCAAATATGTTGGACTTCATGAATCTAAATACTTTATTTCTTTTTGTTCTTTTTCTCAAACTAAGTAACTTCCAATAGCTATTTTCAAGTAGAAATAAGTTGGTTTTACAAGCCTTATTTCTTTATTTAATTAAATTGGGTTTAATTCCAGTTGCGGGTAGCATTACTGTAAAAGTTTTTCAGATAGTCTGAGATTTGGCTTTCTGAAACCTGCAGATGTCCTAGATTTCTTTAAACTGTTGCTCTTTTGTGTTTTGAAGTACATGAAATGATGACCAACAAATACTGAATCATTTCTTAATGGGCACCAGCATTATCCTCTGCTTTCAGTAATTCCACTGGCCTTTACAGTGTCATCATTACATTTCCAGCAGTGAAATCTGTGTCAGTT